>QANX01006657.1:24447-53312 GCA_003254975.1 Ochetophila trinervis
CAGGATATATAAAATCTAACCAACAGAGGCGGATCTAGGGGGACAGAAAGGGACCATGATAAAACCTAGTATAAGGGGACCAATAATCTGCTTCTTTATATTTAAGGTGGTTCAGTCAATATCGATCTACATCCACAAAATAGAAAACTCAGAGGGCTACATTTCATTATACTCTATATTATTTTGCATGCTTGCTTAAAGTATATGAACAACTATAATTAAGTGTAGAGATATGTAATACATAAAGGAAATAATCAATTTCGTTCAATATAACTAATTGAGAAAATAATGGAATTAATTACTTCATCATATTGGTTGTGTTGACCATTAAATCTTGACTTCAATATGCCAAATCTTCCATTATTGGCTTTGTGCAAAGCACACAAGAAAGAGTCGTTTTAGTGCAAGAGAATACCTCAGTCAGTGTGAAAGACTAACTAAGGTAGAAACTTTAAGCCACATAAAATGCAAAAATTTGACGCTCAAAATTGTTCTAATGACACTTTGTTACTATTCAAGTTCATATGTAAAAGAAATATATATAGAGGTTAACAAATAAATACGAGAAATGGAAAACAAATGGAGAATTGAAATCCAACCAAAAAAATTCTCAGATCTAAAAATTTGGAAGTTATTGTAATATATATATATATATTTATAAATATGCATGCTTGAGTTTGCTTCCTACCCGCTATAAATTTTGGGTTAGACTGGTAATTTTTATAATTTTTTTTTTTATAATTTATTTTGCTTCGAAGTTAAATGGCAATTTAACGGAAGTCAATGTTGCTGGTGGTGTTCAATTCCTTTGCATTAAATATTCCATTCCAACTATGGTATAATATATGTGCCATGGCGTTCATGTTTTTGGTTGGTGTATTTTCATTTCATTGAACAAATTCCATAGCTTTAACTGACTATAATAATATTAATTATTAATTTGTAACATCCCGATTCCCATGAGTCTCATTCAAAAGTACTAAGTTAACTTTTGAATCACTAATATGTAATAGTTAGTCTGATCTGCAGACCGATGTAGACTTAATTAGCCCATATCCACAAACCAAAACTCAATATCTCTGTGGCTCTAGTACCATTAATTTTCAGTTCCGAACATTAGTAACTAAATTTTCTTGCACACCATGATAAAATTTACCAACATCTATCCCAACTTTTCTTAGCCCCAGATATTCCCCATTAGTGTGGCAAAAGGATTAATATATTTTTCAGTTTTCTCTAAATAAAATACTTTCCCTATGTATATCACAGATTTCTTTAATTTTTTTTCCTTTTTCTGAATGTATAAGAAAACCAAAGTTTTGTTTAATTTTTTTCACTTTTCTATCCTCTAAAGAAAAATGTAGTACTTGATTAACAAGCCAAAATAATAGTAAAAGGTGTAAAAGCTTAGTTACAAAAATTTAATCCCACTTTGAGACTCGCTTAAAAAAAAGGGTAAAGCGTCCCGACTACCACTAATGTCTTCTAATTCATTCATTCAAAGCCTCCTAATATCTGCGCATACGAATTAACTTCGCTGCGCAAATAGTTAGGAAATTGTTTGCACAAAGTTTAATTAAAAATGTGATATGGCACTCTGCCTCTTCCATGGAATGAACTGAAACAAAGCTTTACCAATGAATTCACTATAATCTTTATTTTATTTTCCAACTGATTTTCAATTTCAGTTTTATATGTCTTAAACATATTCAAATTGCGATGTATTAAATATATGTAACAATATTTACTGTAATCATCAATAAAAGTTATAAAATAATTTTTACCTCCACATGTAAGTATAGTTTTAAAGTCAAAGATCTCTATGAGCTAAATTTTTTTTAGCCTTTTCGGGAACAATTTCACAGGTCGGGTCGCGCTGACATTGGGTTCAATGGCTCCGTTTAAGCATTTGTATATGTCAGGGAATAGCTTCAGCAGATTATGATTCTTTAGTTTAAGCACGCTGATGGGATCTCAGGGTAATCGCTTTTTCTTTTATATTTTTAAATCCCCCTTCTCTCTAGCAGCCTCAGATGAGCTTGATGGAATTGAAATTTCATTCTATTGCATGTGAAGTAAAAAATTGAGTTGAAAATTTGAACTTTTTATTTACTAACATTTTATAATATTTTCGATAATTTCTGTCGTGAAACCTTTGTATTTGGGAGAGTTTTAAAAAACTCTTGAAAATTATTACTTATTATAGATATAAATGTTACTCATTATGAACAAAGTTACTCGTTAAAGACATATTACTCATTATTGACAATGTTACTTATTATAGATCAAATGTTACACACTATGCACTAAAAAAAACTGAAGTTTGACCTTATGAGAGAGAGACTGAAAATTAAAAATAAACATTTATTTGTAATAATGCACATGAAATTATACTCAAATTAAAATTAAAATAAACATTGCACATGCATAGTGGTAATAAACATTCGCAAAAACTTATACTCTCTGTTAATAATTAGTTTAGCATTTATTTGTAATAATGCAACGCGGAGCTTATCACTGTTTATGTTATAATACTCTCCAATGTGAAAATGCTTCTGTAGTTATACATTATTTTAAATTTTAAATTAATACTTAAAGAGTCAAAAACCGAAGGCTATTGGCTTTTCTCATTTTTGATACTCATATGTAAAAGAAAGATCGGACTTAATAAAGAAGAGATAATATTGGAAGTCACATGGAGCTGGATGTACTTTGTAATCAGAGCAAAGTTTGTAATATTATCCAATTAGCTAGTACTGTTTTATTATTTACTTTGATCGCCTATCATGCACTCTATAAGATAATATTGAAGCTCATATGTAAAAGAAAGATCGGACTTAATAAAGAAAAGATAATATTGGAAGTCACATGGAAAGGAAAGTTATTTTGTAATATTATCCAATTAGTATTGTTCCTTTATTTACTCTGAACGCCTATCATGCACTCTATAAGATAATATTATCCAATGTTAAAAATTGCATTCTGTAGTAATATTTAAGTTAAAAATCATAAATTAATTCAANCATTCTGTAGTAAGTTAAAAATCATAAATTAATTCAATTAGCAATCAAAAACAGAACGCTATTGCTTTGTTTTATTATTATTCAAGCTCTGTAGACGGAATATTAACATTGGAATTAGCAAAGAACAGAACCTATTAGCAAGCAAGACTATTTGTTCTTTATATTTATTGTCAGTTAAACTGAAGACAGATCCTTAATAAGCATTTTAAGAGATATATAAACGTTAAACAATAGGTTCGTTACACAAATTATAAATCCAGATTCGACAATGGAATTTAGGAAAATCCAAATTCCATGCTGGGTATTAGTCAATCCCTCCTCTAGACTTCTAAGCAATCCATAGGATATTATAATAACATATCTCCTAAGTCTAAAAACCTAACAATTTTATAATATATCTTTTGGTTTTGGCCCAATGTAACCACCAAAAGCTATAGTTGAATAATGTGGGATTGGCGTTGAACATTTCCAGAATCAGGAAGGTCTACCAGCATCATAGTCAGTCAGTTTCTATTTTCTAAAACATGAATTAATTTTTGAAAATTAGCAAGATAAGAGGTATTGAACTTAGGACCTTGGTTGCATTTTCGGCCCGACTTTTTTTGGATTTATTTGGGTCTTCATTTATATATATATTTTGGATAGAACTATTGAGTTTCGAACCTATGATCACTAAATTTTTTTGCTCTGATATCATGTTGAATATTCCTAAGCCGGTTAGAATCTTTCTTTTATTATTATTATTTTACTAATTAATTGGCTAAATAAGCATTTTAAGAGATATATAAACGTTAAATAATATGTTCATTACACAAATTAAAGATCCAGACTCAGACAATGGAATTTAGAAAAATCCAAATTTCATGCTGGGTATTAGCCAAGCCCTCCTCTCGTGGACTTCTAAGCAATGATATTATAATAACATATATCCGAAGTCTAAAAACCTAACCATTTTATAATATATATTTTGGTTTTGGCCCAATGTAACCACCAAAAGCTACAGTTGAATAAGGTGGGATTGTTGTTGGACATTTTCAGAATCTGGAAGGTCTACCAGCATCATAGTCAATCAGTTTCTGTTTTTTAAAACAGGGCTTAATTTTTAAAAATTAGCATCATAATAAAAGGTATTGAACTTAGAACTTTGGACCTATCACAATTCAGTACCACTGTTAACTTGAACTTGTGAAAAGTATTTGGAGTTGAGTAATATACTTTAAAATCTTCGTCTCATTAATGAAAAGAAAAACGAACTCCTTATTTGGAGTTCTAGTAAGATCCGCATGTATAATGTTGTCTTGATCAAGTTCTCTTCATTGCAGAAAAAAAAAAAAAAGAATTGCTAGGAATCTTATTAGTA
This sequence comes from Ochetophila trinervis, assembly GCA_003254975.1. NCBI lineage: Eukaryota > Viridiplantae > Streptophyta > Magnoliopsida > Rosales > Rhamnaceae > Ochetophila > Ochetophila trinervis. Next base: position 28,831 of record QANX01006657.1, read on the forward strand.
TAGGCACTACAAGAAATTTGGCCTACAACAATGAAATTTGAGGCTACAAAATAATTTTTGTGACAGAAGATACTTTTTTAGTTTCAAAAAATTAATTTCTTGATTGTTTAAAAAATATGTTGTTTTCAATTTTGAACTTTGAAATTGTAACAATATTACGTAACTAATTGGTGAATTTTTCGAAAAAAAATTTTCCCTCCAAAAGTTAAACACCTACTGCAACAATTTTTTTTTTGTTTTATGACTAAATACGCTAAGTTTAACTGGTCAACCGATGAAACATATAAAGTCACAAATATTATTTCCATAACTGAAAAGAAAATGTAGTTTTTAAATTGAATTAAAAATAAGATAAACAAAATTGAATGAAACGCACTGTTTTGGACAATGTTTTGGCGGCCGTTCCATCTAAATGTGCGATTCTGCAATAGGTTTGAATAAATGCCCTTTCATCTACTTCTTCCCTGGTCAGTCTCTCCTCTAATGTAGAGGTGAAACGTTGCCGAAATCATTAGGTTCCGAGTTAAACTTTGCTCACCGCCGATTCGCTCAAACCCATCGAAGTTGGACTTCTGTTCTTTGTGCGTTGAAGGCAGAGGTGGGTAAACTTTTTCTGGTTGCGTGACTGTTCCGATTTTGTTTTTCATGGAAGAATAACTTTCTTTTCTATAATGCATAATGCATGCAACCGAATGTGGTGTTAATTTTATGTCAATTTTCACTTGAGTTTTCCATGTATTTGGCATTGGGTCTCTGTTTTGTTTCCATTTTGGTTTGTGCTCTTTTGTATTTGCAATTTCAAATGTGGTTTTTTGTTCCCTTTCATTTATCCCTTGTGTTAGGCAAGCAGGTGGTTTGTTTGCTTAGATCTCTATGCTTCTGAGTCCTTTTTTGACGATTGCTAACTTGCTTTATATTTTAATTTGCAAGTTATGCTTGATAGTTTATTACTATTGAATACACTTGGGACTGTGTTTGAATTTGTGATGTTTAGTTGGTTTCTAGTTTTTTTTTTTTTTTTTTTNTTTTTTTTTTTTTTTTTTTCTAAACCTATTGCTTTTTTTATGGAAAAAAAAAATATTTAGTTGTTCATTTTTGCACTTATGGCTAACCAAGCAAAATATTTTTTTTATTCTTTTATTTTCTCTTTTTCCAATTGATAGAATCCCTCATGTGAAAGCAAAGGATTTGATAGGCCTAACAGAAACAATTCAACGAGGTTTGCATGGATGATTTATGCGAGTTGTTATTTGTGGTTTTGGATGTTAGGCCTCGTCCAAAAGTACTATTAGTCAAGTTAATTTTTATTAGCGTCCTCATTTATATATTTCCTCTTAAGTCCTAACCGATATGGCACTCTGCCTCTTCCATGGAATGAGCTGAAACAAAGCTTTACCAATGAATTCACTATAATTAAGTAGAAACAGGCCAGCACTATAAATTATATTGGTGAGGATGATTACTCTGTCTTGCTTTGCATAAGCTTTCACAACATTCCGCAATCTGTTTTAGGAAGCTGAACCGCTAAACCACTATATAAAGAATATTAGCTTCGCAAATTTTTTATAACAATTATTCAGTATTCAAGGCAGGAGACTAACTAGGCAAAGTGCCTCGCATAAAAAAGTAGCTAGACAGAATTAATTTTTGCTTTGCTCACTAATTCGATATCTTGAGAAAAATTTGAAGTTTGCTTAAAGGTAGAAGTTTGAATTAATTAATTATAGCATTTGGTTTTACAACTTTTGGTTCAGAACAATTTATTTGCAATAAGGATATTATATATGTCTTTGAGAGGAGAGGGTATTAGCTAGACAACAGACTTCATTGGCAACTTTGAAACTTTTGCATTATGATCGAGTCATTACCTAATGCTTGAGTTGTCTCTTTTAACTTTCAAATACAGAGAATGCAATAAGATCTCTAATTGGTGCTGATTAAAAAAAATTCTATTGGATAGTACTTTATATATAGTTGTGACATGAATACAGAGAAAATGCTAAAACAATATAGTTTTCTATGGAATATATAGAAGATCATTAAAATACAAATTAAATGCAGTGATGCACGATAAAACAAGCCTCTTATAACTATAAGGACGGCTTTTATTATAAAAGCAAATCCAAAGACTGAAAATTTATTGATCAACACGTAGGAATTAATTGATGATTTATGGTGGGGTAGTCAGACACCACAAAAGGCCTGGATAGGATTATTAGCCTTGATTGCCATATCAGCAAATAAAGGCAGGATGATCAAACGGTTTATAGACCAATGGATGTTTATCATCCACCATTGATCTTCTGGAACTTGTATGCCTCCGTTGTTGAAAGTAAACAGCCCTACTCGATGGTTGCAAGCTTTTACTCTGTCATTGCTCCATGCCTAATTTATAAATGTACCAATCAATACATTAATAATCAAATTCATGAATTCAAAATCAATCTATGTATACATATATGTATAGGTAGGTTCATATCGTATCAATCTCAATGTATGAATTAGATGAACTTGGGATGTATAGAGTCTAGTACTTTAACCTCTCAGATCGACTTGATGTGAACTTGACTAATACATATACGTAGGCACACTCATCTGCATTCCCTCGCTTGCCATGAAGAGAAAGTGCAAAGGTTGGGGTTCAATCACAATCCAACTTCCGTCCTTTGCTTGAAGTAAGGTTGGGGTTCAATCATAAAAATTGCATTCTGCAGTAATATTTAAGTTAAAAATCATAAATTATTTCAATTAGCAGTAAAAAAACAGAACGCTATTTAATTGCTTTATTATTATTCAAGCGATCTGTACGTAGACGGAACATTAACATTGGAATTAACAAAGAACAGAACCTATTAGCAAGGCTATTTGTTCTTTATATTTATTGTCAGTTAAAATGAAGACAGATCCTTAATGTCAGATCAATTTGAAACGAACAAAAACTGAACTCAGAAAAGCACTAGCAAATAAATGGTGTTAATTAATTGCAGTTCATTCCGGAAAGCTTATCACTCTTTATGTTATAATATTATTCAAAGTTAAATTTCCACTTCTCCCATAAGAAGTGGATGGGAGGCTCACATGTAGGCCTGACTTTTTTTGAGTTTAACATGAGTTTTTAATTTTTTTTGAGTGAAATTGTTGAGTTTGGAACTCAGGTTCCCAAGTTCTTAAACTCTGATACCAAATTAAATTTCCATTTCTTCTATAAGCTTAAGCTGATGGAAGATGGACCTTCATTTCTTTTAAGCATTTTTTCTAAAACTCCCCCTCACATATAGGCCCGACCTTTTTTTTCAAAAAAGACAAGCATACCAATTAAGCAAACTTCACTACGGTTTAATATTGGATTAAAAAATTAAAAGTTAAAGAGTCAAAAATTGAAGGCCTATATATATATATATATATTGTGATGTCCAAGATCCGTAGACAAAACAAATTAATTTAGCCTTTCCATCAGACTGGAAATTTTCTTTACATAGAAGACCTTTAATAATCCTTTCTTTAGGAAGCATTTCAAATCCTAAACTTCGCTTTAATCCATTTCTAATGTTCCTAAGTAAATAATTATGGAGTTCTTGTAATACATTGTTGTGCGACCTACCTTAATTTTTCATTTTTGACCAGGTGCCTGCTAAAAGTGGTTGACTGAGTGTACGTACAGATCATAAATTAACTTTTTCTACATAAATTTTAGTTTGATTCTGGTCCTGTCAAAATAAAACTGATCCAATTTGAGCAATTTATTGTATTTTATCAAATATTATATTCAAATATTCATATATTTTTGTAAGAAAAAAATATTATTTTATTAATATTTGAAATCGGTAAATAGGAGAAATGTCCCTAAACACAGATCAATTTCATCTGTGCAAAATCAATGCGGCTCACAACCGATGCATGGGGTCTCATCACCCACCCCAAAAGTGTACCCTCTCATCAATCTACGTAACCATATTTTAATTTTTAATTAACATTGGATAATATTATCTTATAGAGTGCATGATAAGCGTTCAGAGTAAATAAATAAACAGTACTAATTGGAAAATATTACAAAATAACTTTGTTCTGATTACAAAACTACATACAGCTCCATGTGACTTTCAATATTTTCCCTTCTTTATTAAGTCCGATCTTTTTTTTATATATATATATGAGCTTCAAGAATGAGAAAAGCCAATAGCTTCGGTTTAATTTTTACTCTTTAAGTATTAATTTTTAATTTCAAATAATATATAACTGCAGAAGCATTTTCACATTGGAGAGTATTATAACATAAACAGTTATAAGCTCCGCGTTGCATTATTACAAATAAATTCTAAACTAAGTACTAACAGAGAGTATGAGCTTTTGAGAATATTTATTACCAGTTTACCACCATGCATGTGCAATGTTTAACAATAATCCCAAAGTTTTTCTATCACGTTTTATTATGCCACGAACTATAGTTCATCAGATCCATATACAAGCAAAGGACGGAAGTTGGATTGTGATTGAACCCCAACCTTCACACTTTCTCTTCATGCCAAGCGAGGGAATGCAGGTGAGTGCGTATGTATATATGTATTAGTCAAGTTCACATCAAGTCGATCTGAGAAGTTAATTAAAGTACTAGACTGTACATCCCAAGTTCATTGAGATCGATACGATGTGAACCTATATCATATCAACCTATATATATGTATCTACATTGGTTGATTTTAAATATTTAATGAATTTGGTTATTAATATATTGATTGGTAAATTTATAAATAAGGCATGGAGCATTAATTAATGACAGAGTAAAAGCTTGCAACCATCGAGTAAGCAAATCAGGAAGCGGTTAAAGATACTCAATGGGGCTGTTTACTTTCAACAACGGAGTCATACAAGTTCCAGAAGATCAATGGTGGATGATTGATAAAACCTAGAAAACTAATAGAAAATGAAGAATGACTTTCAGAGAGAAAGAGAGAAAGCTTGCTTTGTAAAATCTAAGAAAATGTTGTATTGAATTAATGAATCAATTCAGTTTTCACTGATTGTTAAATACAAAGATGTGTTTAGCTTGCTGCGCAAGTGGCTAACATACAAACACGTGAAATAACAACCCGTAACTAACTTAGCATAGCTAGAATCTGCTACAGCAGGCTCATTTCTTGCTACGTGAGATTGCTTGCATGGCAAGCTTACATCAACATTCCTAACACACCCCCTCAAACCAAAGCAGGGAGAGCAGAGACAAGCTGAGGTTTGCAGATTTCTTGCATGGCAAGCTTACATCCAAGTAGCTTCAAAAAGAAGGAAGGATACACAGCCGAGGTCGTAGATACAGAAATCTAGCTGTTCCAAGCACTTTAGTAAANTTTTTTTTTTTTTTTTTGGGTTTTTTCTGTTTAGGATATTTGTTCCTTCCCTTTTCATACTAGGAGGCAAATAGGCATCTTTAAACGAGTCATAATCTTGGTTGTGACACCACCATTGGATTTAAAACTTTCCGTGACCGAACAAAAATAAAAAATAAATTACATAAAAAATAAAAAATAAAAAATTGTACCCGACAAAGTAAGTTAAATTATCGTGAAATTTTCAAAAAATTTCATGGAGCATTAATTTTTTAAAATAATATTTTATTTATAATAAATAATATTTAATCTATAAAATACTAATCAATTTATAATGAATAATAAATAAAATTATTTAATAAATAATATTTAAATTTATAATAAATAATAATTTTTAAAAATTTCAATAAAACTCACAAATAAAAAAATTTAACTAACAAAATTTTCCACAAAGTACCCATTAAAACCCTTTTCCGCAAAAAGCGGTCCTCATTAACGTTTCAGAAAAAGAACCAAAGAAAAACTAAATAATAAGAAAACCTAATGCAGTGGCCGACGCTATCACGGTTCTCTGTTTTTAACCCAGTGCCACGTGTCTTCACATGCTCTTCCTTTTTCCACAAAAACGGTGTGAAGGTACATGAGACGTGTCGCCATCACTGACACGACCCGATCACCACCTATCATCATTCTTTTTTTTGAAAAGCTAACAAATTCCCACTTTGTAGAACCCTCACAGAGTCACATGGCTTCAAATTTACAAATTTCTTATTTTCTTTCTCATTCTCTGCACCGAAAAAGAAAAAAGAAAAATATATCCAATACCAAATCAAAAAACCCTTTTCCCCAGAAACACTAATAAAAGGTTAGTTTGCCTTCAATATATCCTTTGTTCTGTCTTATTTCTTACGTTTTTTTATTTATTTTTTCTGTTTTCCAAGTTTAGTGGAAATTACATAGTTGCCTAAAAAGTTATTGTTGCTGTTGGGTTTTTTAATTTTTTTTTATTTTTAATTTTTTTTTCTGTACCTAAATTCCTTAACCATTAAGTATTCCAGTGTTTTTTATTTTTTCTTGTGCTTGAAAGCAGATTTTCATTCATAATCCCTTTCATGGTGTCCATGGTCTCTGTTTCTGAGCACAAGAATTATGTTGTATTCTTGAATATTTCGTTTCTATTAGTGTGTTGTGCCTTTATGATTCTGCATTTTGACACCCCAGAAGATTTTCTGGTTCTAAGAACTAATCAGAACTCCGCAAGAATCAGGAGCAGTGATGAAGAAAGCTGCAGTGGTTTACATAGTTTAGATGACTACAAAGCCAAGTGCTTTTACATTAAATCCAGAGACCCATGTGTTCCTGAAGGCTATATTAACTATCTTTACCTTTTCTATTGCAATTTTGGGAATTTTCCCCTTGTGGGTTATTTCCTTCTGTTTCTTTGGCTTCTGGTTTTGTTTTATGTATTGGGTAATACAGCTTCAGAATACTTTTGTCCTTCTCTTGAAAGCCTATCAAAGCTATTGAAATTGCCCCCAACAATTGCTGGAGTCACTCTGCTCTCTCTTGGAAATGGGGCCCCAGACGTTTTTGCTAGCCTTGCTTCCTTCATGGGTGGTGGGACTTGTGAAATTGGTCTAAATACTGTGCTTGGAGGGGCTTTCTTTGTTTCCTGTATTGTGGTTGGGATCATAAGCATATCTCTGCGCCGAAGACGTATCCGGATCAACAAGTCTGACTTCATTAGAGATGTTTGTTTTTTCCTTTTGGTTATAGTTTGCTTGATTGTAGTTTTGATCCGGGACAAAATTGATGCGTGGGTCGCCATTGCATTTCTGGCAATGTACATTGTGTATGTGGTTCTGGTGTACATATCCCATATTCGTCGGAGGAATGGCGGAGAAGAGACTGAAGGACATGCTAATTTGAGTCATGGTAGTGATTTAACGATACCCATCTTGCAAAGCATGGAAAATGAGAAGCTCAATCAAACAGAGGAAGGGGATATGGAAGAAAGATCTGAAGTAGAGGTCAAAAAGAGTTGCTTTTGTTTAGGGTCATCGACTTATTGCCGTGTGTTGCTTTGCATACTTGAGATGCCCCTTTGCTTGCCTAGAAAGTTAACAATTCCTGTTGTTTGTGAGGACAAATGGTCCAAGAAATATGCAGTTGCTTCTGTGACATTAGGACCATTGCTTTTGTCAAACCTTTGGAACCATGGAATCGAAAACGAAACCTTGGATACAAACCTACTCGTCTATGGAGTTGGTTTAATCTTTGGATTAGCTTTTGGGGTTTTGGCAATTGTGACAACTGAGAAATCAAGCCCACCAAAGAAGTGCCTATTTCCTTGGCTAGCTGCTGGTTTTATAATGAGCATTGTTTGGAGTTACATTACAGCTCAAGAATTGGTAGGTTTGCTGCTTTCATTAGGTTATATACTTGGTGTTAGTCCTTCATTACTAGGGCTAACTGTCCTTGCTTGGGGTAACTCACTTGGAGATCTGATGACCAATTTGACATTGGCTTTGAAAGGAGGACCAGAAGGAGCACAGGTTGCCTTTTCTGGCTGTTATGCTGGTCCTATTTTCAACATTCTATTTGGCTTGGGCTTGTCTCTTATAAGCTATTCTTGGTCTAAATTCCCTTCACCTATTGTGATCCCTAAAGATCCATATCTTATGCAGACATTGGCTTTCTTGGCAGCTGGATTGCTTTGGGCACTTTTGGTTCTTCCAAAGAGAGATATGAAGCTTGATGGGGTTTTGGGCGGAGGGCTTTTGGTTATATATATTGTTTCTCTGTCTTTCAGGCTGATTCAAGTTCTTGGGTCTTTGCATCTTCCTCACGTAAATAGCTATTAGTCCTAGTAACATGATTTTGATTGAAATTGTAAGAAGTTTTATTTCAAGATCATCCTGTATATAATACATGTACTATTATGTAAAGTGACTAATTTGCTAAGCGGAAGTACTTTTGATTTCATCTGAAGGAGTTAGATTTAAAAGTTAATTTAGAATTCTGTTTTAGTTGAAATCTAAAGGAATGTTATACATATATAATGAGTTTTTGGTGCAATAGCACTTTGTTTACTTGGGAAGTTTTCTAATTTTCTTCAAGTCTTGACTTATAAACTATAGTCCATACTAATTAAGCATCCCAACAGATACGAAAAGTCGAAAGGCCTTTCTTCCTGTTCTTCATGAACTCGATACCTTTACTGTATGTTCAAAGAAATCCCTAGAGCCTACAGGCAGGACAAAATGGTATGAATTAGAGGCAAAACCTACATGCATTTTTTCTCAAGCTGGTTCTTCAAACTTGGGGAAATAGTCCTTTCAATTATTGTTGTTAAAGTTGTTATGTTGCTGTTTTGCCAGAAAGGACTTGTATTACTTCCTCAATTATCTATAAAAATAAGCTCAATCAATTTGTCATCCTTTCCAAAAGTTTCGAGCCCCATCCCTAATTCAAGGAAAACCATTTGAAACAATTGAGATAAGCTTTTGACTGATTTTTCTCTCAAACCAAACGAAAATGTGGGAGAGAAAGTTGAAAACGCCACTGCTCATAAAAGTATTAACCAGTGGGTAGTAGAATAGCACAAGAATAGGGTCTATAAAAGTGACATGCAATGAAAGGTGTTCATAACGAGGTACGACCCAACTTTGTCATTTTGCAAATAACAAAATAAACGAAACATGGAATTTGAGAACTTAGAGAGACGAATAATTGAGATGGGCAGGCAATTGGCAAAGTCGATAAAAGTAGGCATGGCAACGTGTCGTGTTGAACCGTGTTCGTGTCGTGTCAAATTTTGTTCACCCGAACTCAACCCGTTAAGTTTTCGTGTTGAACCGTGTTCGTGTCGTATCGTTTCGTATTCGTGTCGTGTTTACTAGACATGTACGTGAGTGTTTTATTTTTTTATTTAAATTAATATATATTGTCAAATGATATATCATTACCAATTCATGTCTATTAAGCCTAAATACATATTCAAATGATATGTTAAACATTTAAAAAAATATATATTAACATACTAAAATTTAACATAAATAATAACTCTTAATTTAAAATAAATAAAATATTATGAATTAAAGCTATATTAAATATTTATCGTGACTAAAAAACAAAATATGCATTTCAATTATAAATTTAAAAATATTGAAAATATTATAAAACAAACTAAAATTAATTTAAAAATATTTAAAATATTATAAATCAAACTGAAATTGTACATCCAATATAAGTAATAAAAAAAATAGAATCTAAAACAAAATATTAATATATATAAATAGATATAAAAATTGTAATTTTCCAATGAAATAAAATATAAATTTTATAGTTTTCTAAAACTAAAAAAAAGTAATGTAAAAAGTTAACTATAATGAAATAATTAAATTAATATTTTTCTTATCGTGTTTTATCGTGACCCATCGTGTTAACGTGTTTCAACCCGTTTCAACCCGTTTTCTTATCGTGTCTTATCGTGTGACACTGATATCAACCAGACCCGATATCGCAGACCCAAACCGGCAAATTATCGTGTCGTTTCGTGTCGTGTTATCGTGTTGTGTAACATTTTGCCAGGTCTAGATAGAAATTAGAAACCCATCCCTTTCGACAATTTTCACAATGATTACTAGTGTTAACTTTTAAATACATCACAGATGAGATAAGATCTATAGCTAAAAATTCCTCTTTCCCAACTTAACATATGTCAAGAAAAAAAATAAAAATCTACTAATTGAAACTCGAAAGTTATTTTAGGTTTGCTAGAGATATTCTAGTTGAGAATGACGATAATAATTTTTATATTTTTATTCAAAAACTGGTTATAAAATTCTCATTCTTAATTTATTTAAACAAAAAAAAGGTCATTTTTTTCGTTTTTTATTGTGGGACCATTTTGTTTGTGTTTAAATGAGGATTCACTAAATCATGATTGTGAGAATATATTGATTAATTTGTTTGAATTTATTAAAGTCAGTGTTATAGAATAATTATATAGACTGAATATAATCAGGTAGACTTATTTACCGAGTTTTGTTATTTTAAATAATAAAATTGAATACATTGTTTAATTTATGAAAAAATTGTATGGATGTCCATGGTTTGAGCAAATAAATGAAAAAAAGCCCATCATTTTTTCTTCTAATGGTTTCTACCAGCCACATCAGCTGTTCTCCCCCTAAAAAATCTATTTTACCCCCATTTTAATATCTCTACCTTCTCCATGTTAATAAATCTACCTTCTCATGCCCATCAACCAACTCACACATTAAACCCATACTCATTAGCTTATTTTTTAGCAATTTTCTATCAAATTGATATGTGCTCTCTGTATTCATTATGTATTTTGTCTTCGTTTTTTAGTCCGCCCTTAATAAATAGCCCATCCATTAAGCAATGTGTATCCCCATAGACGGGCTAAATGATTAAGATTTACCCACCCGTAGGTAGTCAAACCACCCTTAAATAGAGTGGTAAGTGTAACAAATGGCGGGATAAACAACATAAACGAATGTTGTCTCTTGTTTTTAGCCCGTACTTTGTTGCACAAACCCATTTTAGGGCGGTATGACTACAATTGAACGGGTTGAATGCAAAGATTTTCCTTCTCATTAAAGAAACACCCTGCCGAATTTTAAAGCGAGTTGATTCCCAAAATGCGGAGAGGTGACATAGAGAAGCAGGTACACCTGAGAATCTCTGTAATCCTCCCCGCCCTTAATTACATACACTGTCCTCATTAAGTACGTGTTATTTCCCTAAGGGTAGGGTAGATCATATAGATGGCACGTGGTCTTTTATGTCATCATCCGCGGGGTTCACTTTGGAAAAATAAAAAACTTCTCCATCTGTAGGGTAATTTGTTTCATAGGCTTTGAGCTAACAATTCATATGCCATGTAGGCCAATTTCACAGCTAATTTGTAATCTAACATCATAAACTTTGAAAAACTACAAAAAAAATTTAAAATCTAATCTCAAATTTTTCGATATTTGGTGATTCATTTGACGACAAGGTGGTTTGTTGGGTAGCTTTATTCTTGGCTCATGTCCAAAGTGGTTCTAGCAAGGCAATTAGAACCTCACCGGCAAGTCTCTTCTTGTTAATGGGTTTGATAATGATAAGTTTTATAGGGGTGAGTTCTTTACAGGGGTGGGTTTGACGGGGTATTTTGATTTAGCCGTTGGTTTTTTTTTTTACGACGACATTCGCCAATGATTTTGTTGCCACAAATTTTTTAGTACTTTTTTTTTTTTTTTTTTAGATGACAACTTAACCTTTACCTTTTAGTAGGTAACTAACACTGAAGTTGAGAGAATGGGAAAGACACGGCTCTTCAGTTGGGGAGGGAGCAAGGAAACGTGGAGAGAGTAGAGAAAAGATGGATCTTTCAATTTTTTTAAGTTTTTTAAGCACATGGGTAAAATGGGTAGTTCAGGTCTATGATGATGATGTGGTGGGCAAAAACTATTAGATAAAAAAAAAAGTAAAGTTTTTTTTCATTGGTCCAAACCATAGGCATCCATACAAAAATATCTTAATTTGTAATAATGAAACCAATTAAAATAATTTTTTTTTATTTTTTAATGGGCCAATTAGATCAAATAAAATTGATATATCTTTCTTAGTAGAATCCTAATAAGATTTGAACTCATATATATTTTTTGAATATATTATTATTATTATTATTATTATTATTATTATTATTATTATTATTATTATGTGGGAGTTATAAATATGAGATGAAAGCTATTTTTTAAAAATATATTATTTCTTAATAAAATTCGAATTTAGACTCATTTTTATTTTTAAATATATTATTATTATTATTATCATTATTATTATTATTATATGAGATAATTGTCATTGTTTAAAAATACCTATTATTTTAACCTAGTGAAAGAGATCAAAGGGTGAGAGAGTTGATTTAATAGTGTTTTTTATAAACTGTTTATTATTTTATAGAAGGTACAACAATTGAAAATTAGTGGCATGAATTTCTAATCATGTTTTAATGAATGGTATATTAATATCTACTATTGAATAGTACAAGAGTTAAATAAGATAATAATTCATTTGTAGTATTTATGTGTATTATCCCATAAGTTGATTAAAATTTCTAACAGTCAGTTTCAGCTCTGTTTCAATTTGGCTAAACTCTAAATGGTAATTTTGTCCATTTCCATTATAAAATGAAGATGCAGTTTTTCTCTCAATTAGAAATAGAAACGTACTTTTACCAACAACAAAAAAAAGAAATAGAAACATACATCTTTAATTTGCTTTCTATGCTGACCTTGACAAATTATGTGAAACTGCATAGTTTTGGCAGTGTTAGGAAGCCAATTCGGAATTTCTCCTAACTCATCCACTGGTTATTTTACCAGCAAACCAATTTTCTGGTTGTATTTCGAATCTGAAATGGTTTTAGTGCGGAAAATTATACAACAATGAAGAAAGAACAGTCTCCTAAATGCTATCGTAGTGGCAAAATACAATGTTTTTATCGTATGAGCCTACGACCAGACCACATCTAAGCTCAAATAATGAAATTGTTCCATCAAAATCCAATTCAAATAATTAACCAATTGTTTGATAACGTTTATATATTTAACTTTTTATTTACGAAATCAAATATGTATAAATGATGAATTACTTCTATAACAGTAATTTATAATGATAAAAGAAAATCTTATTTATTCAAAAAAAAAAAGAATGAGTCTTATTAAGAACTGTACTACTTTTTAAAGCTCAAACTTTTTAAAGCACAAGCTAATTATACAAAAAATTTAAGAAAGAATTGAAAAGCAAAATCATAAACGTTACAAAACGAGCACTAGTGTTCTGTTTACTTATTTATTTTAATGCTATTTCTATTGTCTAATTTTATATTATTTTTTTAATAATTTATTTTTGTTCAACTAGGTAAATGTCACATGTAGGGCCTCACAAACTATTGAGACAGCAAAATGAACACGTGATATAATTAGTCAATCCAAATCTTGTGCTTGTCCGCCAGTTCATCCTGGGTAAGGGAAGAACATAGATTCAGCTACGGGCTCTCAAATGGACCGCATTAACTAGTTGAGACCATTTTGGACAGTTAGTGGTCCAAATGCATGGTATTCAATTTATCATTGCTTTGAAATTTCTGCACGTGCTGCACCACAAACTATAGATTTTAGGATTATTGACACGGTTATCCCTTAATTTTTACTTTCCGTTATACTTTGACTTTTAATTTTTTTTAGGCACTTTGTGTTCCAACTTCTATTTTATATTGTACCGTTATTATCCAAAGCAATTTTGGTTTGTCTTCTATTAAAAGTGCACGAATGAGCTGCACGTGTAATCGTTTTAAACTTATTTCTCACTTTCTTTACCAATGAAATTAACACTTTTTCTTTTTCACCATCAACCAGGTACAAAATATTATGGAAGCCACCAAAAAAAAAAAACTGTAAAATGTGGTTCCTCCATTATAATTTATGATTTTGGCCCTTCAACTTTACAATTTTTCATAGCAACCCAGATATAACATATTTAGAATAATGATATAAAAGTATATAATGCCAAATAGAAAATTTACAATCGCTTCCAGAATAATCTTTCTGCCATGGGTGCTAAATTCAATGTGAAATGAATTTACAAACCATATTTTGATATCTGTAAACAGAGAATAATATAGCCTTATAAATTATAAAAATTACATACGTACTTTTTATTTTTCACATCCGTCAAATTTTTTTTTTTCGGATTAATCTAAGTCCAAAATATCATTTGAATGATTGGATTTCTACAATAGCAATGCAATGGCTCCATTGTTGACATTGCCTTCACCTCTTTCATATGAAGTTTTATTATTTTTTTTTCCGAATTATTGAAGGCATCAATGTCGTTTATGTGAGAAATGGATTAAAAGCGATCACACGAGAAGTTCATACGTGTAATATTAACATTAACAGAAGACAAACAGCTTTTGCTTTGGATATTAATGGTGTAATATATAATAAAGAATGGGGAGCAAAGTGCCAAAAAAGAAAGAAAGAAAAAAGAGATCAAAGTGTAACATAGTATAAAAATTGAGGGCAACCGTATCAATTACCCTAAATTCTATTATTTATGTTTTATGTACCTATTTTTCATTTTATTTTTTGGATTGGCTTGGCTTAATTTCGATTTGTCTAGCTCGTGTTTGAAATGTCATACATAGTTCATTTAAAAAAAAAAATTATGTTACGTATATATATTGCTTAGTTAGAGCTACACATGTAGGAAATCATGAAAAACGTAAAAAAACACGTTTAGGAATCCACTAGAAAAAATAAATAAATAAAAAATAAAAAAGCATCTAACTAAGTCAAGGAAAAACTTTTAGACTAGAGATGGATGCAGTCTGGTTTAATTCGATTTTTTTTTATAAAAATTCAAACTAAATAGTAGTTGACGGTTTAACTTAATGACAAATTATACTAAACTGTTTGAATCATTCAAACCAAACCAAACAAAACCTTCATGAATGGTTTGGTTCAGTTTGGTTGAACGGTTTGGATTGCGACATTTAATTTTATAGTACAAAATTAATCTACAGAACTAAAATTTAATTTTAGAAGCAGTTAAAATGAAAAATGTATATTAGAGTTATTAGCAATAGCATTCAGTTTTAAAATTAAAATAATCAAATAAAAAAAATATATTAAAATTCAAAACTACCCAGCATTAATAATAAAAAATATTAAAATATATATATTAACAATATATATCATTAATAATAATAAAATATTATAAATGTATTATATATTTAGTGCGGTTTTGATTGGTTTGATCTAAAAATTATCCAAATTGTAAACCAACCTGTTAGTGACATTTTTTTAATATAATAAACCGAACTAAACTGTTATTCTCTTCAAACTGAACCAAACTAAAAGCAACAATTTAGTTCGATTTAGACATTTTTATTCAGTTTTGTCCACCCATACATTAGATGTATTAAATTAGTGTGTCCTGACATTCTTTAATAGAAATATAGGGATAACAAAAAGGTCAACATCCTTCCAATTAAAAGCCAGTTTATAATGATGTTCTGCTTGATAACAACAACAATATTGTTGCTTTGCAATGCACAGTTCAGCTAAAGAGATGAAGATATCTTCTCTTCTTATTGTTTGATTAGTGATACATAATTTTAGGAAATTTTATAATGCAACTGTGTTTTACTATAAAATTTTGAAAAATATTATTCAATTATAGATAAATATTATTTCGTTATAGATTTTAATTACAATGTTATTCTATTATAGACTAGTATTATTTATATATAATAGAATAATATTTACTCATAATAGAGTAACATTTTTCAAAATTTCATAGTTAAACTCCAAGCAAATAAATTGCATTATAGCTTTTTTCATTTTGTTTTATAAAAACAGTTATTTTTCTCTTTATGTAATTTAATTTATTTTTAATTAATTAATATATTTAAATGAGATAATATCTTATCAAACATGGACAAAGACAGAAAAATAAAAATAAAACTTGAGCAACGTTGTCACCATGTCAAATTATATAAATGACAATTCTTACCACTAATCTTTAATATTTAATTATAATTCTTACCACTAATTTTTAATATCGAATTATGTATACACATCAGTTTTGATGTTTTGAAAACGTTTTCTTTTTGAAAGAAAGATGTTTTGAAAACTATCAAATTATAATGAGGGACATAATGACATAGCAAATAATAATTTGTGTGTAGTTGCTTTTGTTAACCTGTTCATTTTGTATTTGGCTTTAATATATTTTTTAAAATTAAATTTGTTTATATAAAAGTCGTTACAATTAATTTGTACAATTGATATTTTTTAATTTAAAAAAAAATTACATATTTGTCCAATTTAGTTAAAATTGACATATTCTATCAACTTAAAAAGTTACGTACATAACACATGATTTTCAAAATTATTTTTATTTTATTTTTTATTGTAACAAAAATTAAAAAAAAAATTAAAATTTATTTATGGCTTTTCTTTAAGTTTATAACTTTGTTTTAGTTTTTGGTACAATAAAAATGAAGAAACTAATTTTGAAAGTAACTTATTATGTACGTGACCTTTAAGTTTATGGAATTCATCAATTTTAACTAAATTAGATAAAAGTGTAAGTTTTTTTCAAATTACATAGTACCAATTGCACAAATTAATTATAGAGACTCATATGTGAACAAATTCAATTTTAAAATATACGAAAGTACATTTAAACCTTTTTTGTTTTTTTTTTTTCATATTAATTGTGTGTAGTTTTTTATATTATTATTTATTAGTGTTAATTAGAATTTGTTAGACATATGATGCATCTAAAGAGGAAAAAAAAACACGTAAACACCAAATAAAACACAATTTGGAATTTTTGTTGGTTGTTTAATTTTTTTTCCATTCATTTTACATTTATAGTTAATTCATATGTCTAGCAAACTCTAATAACTCTATCAAACAATTGAAGTAGCCAAATTATACATAATTTAATAAAAAAAAAAAAATTAAATGTGTTAACAAACTACACTTAAAATTTTAGTTTTAAATCACTAAATTTAGATGTACGAAAGAACTAATACAAAATAAACAGCTTACAAATTATCCAGATGTCTCATTAAATAGATTTCTTTACATACCTCTACCTCTATAAGCAGTTGGATGATCTAGCAACCATTATGCTCAAATCCAGCGCTTTGGTTATGTTTACAATCTAATCAAAACAGATAGACAGTGACAATGGAGCACACAAGCTCCATACCCAGCGCTATATATTCTTAATGGAATACTCCTCCACCAAAAACCACAGTTATATAGAGAAACCCACAGACACACCCGTATATGGTTATATGGCTTTTAACATATATATCTTCAACGTTGTAATAATAAAATTGTTATACTATATAATTCAATTCCGATTTATCTCTCACAAGTTTAAACGTTTGAGATCAAATGATGTTGAATTGTAGATTAATATGGTTACCGAGTTTGAGATCCTACGTTTAAAATCTAGCAGTGCCAGCTTTTCAAATTATTTCCTCTGTATTGGGCTTTATTCCTTAAGATTCATCACCACATTATTCCTCCACATGTGAAGATGGACTGTTAAAGTATATAATCCAATTCCGATCTACTACAAGAAAAAAACCTACACACGGCATTTGAAACACATTGTAATAAAGCTTCTATATGACGATATAAAATCGTTGTATCATCAATAGTCATAAAAAGTCCAACTCAAACACGACTATAAAAAAATGTAGTGTTAGACGTCTAATACGACGGTTAACAAATGTCGCATATGCTGCGCATGTGAGCGTTAGAGCTATGTGACAAAGAAATAAATGTGACAACTGATTAGCATCAGATCCATGTGGAAAAGAAACAAATACGACGCACAAAGAACGTCGCAATTGGTAAATAAAAAAATTCAAATACTAAAATGAGGCAAGGAGGCAAGAAAGCAAAAAGAAAAAGAAAAGAGCAATGAGGCAAGAAAGAAAAAAAAAATACTAAGATGAAATCAAATACAATAGAATCACACATAGACATTCAAAGATATATATAAAAAAATGAAATACTAAATTGCAATACCCATTCTATTAATATTTTAGAGTAATGAAACAAGAAAGATAAAAAAATATATATATTGAATTCAAATACAATAGATTCACACATAAGCATTCAAATATATATATAAATTTCATAGGAATCAACAAACTATAAACATATACCCAACGCACACAAACACATTGTTTATACAAAAAAAATCACAATTTTTTCAAGTAAATAAATAAAACACATATTTTTACATTAACAAATGAAAAAAAAATGTAACTTTTTTTAAGTGACGAACCTTAACAAGAAGTTTGAGATAAATATCATCGGACTTTGGTGCAGCACGCTTAGACTTTTTGGCATTTCCTAAGACGACAAGCTCAATCTCCTGTTTGCCACACATGGAATGAGATTTACTTTCAAATACATGCTCATGTAAATATTTCTATGTGCTGATAATATAAAAAAAAATAAATATCATCTAGACCTTTTGTAGTTTATTTCTATTTCATAATAAACTTCCTGATTTGAAACACTTCAAAAATACTTTATGCCATTATTAATTTTTCGATATCTGACCCTCTCACTCCTAATCAAGGATAAAAATATCGGTATCGACGGAAATATCGAAGGTTTAAAATACGGAAATATCGATGGAAATATCGACAAAATATCGATATCGATAAAAAANTGGGTATTTTGGTATTAGTAACTGTGCTGCCCGAGGGGATTGCTTGCGGGCGATATTGGTTGTTGGGAGTGATGGGATGAACTAGAAAATATCGTGGTGATGCTCAAAAATCCGATATCAATCCTGGTACCATCCTTACGAGTGCATAATCTAGACCTAAATCCTGGCCCTCTGCTCCATCTTCATCTCGGGGATCTAAACGGCGAGCGGATGAGACTAAAAGCCTATTGCTGAATCCGAAGCATCAAGTTTCACTTCTCATGCTAATGCTACGTGGTGTGAATAGAGGAAATGTAATTCCCTTGTTGTTGAAAAATCCGTGAGTGGCGCGATTGATTCTCTTCTCAACTTGACCGATTCTTTTGATTCGATAGGATGGGGTGGCATACTTCAATTACCAAAAACTTACTATCCACAATTGGTGTTGGAGTTTTACGCCAACATAGAAGGCAAAGACAAACCGGACGGTGAAACGATTACTTCTTAGGTAAAGGGTCGACAAATTCATTTGACTCGGTCAATTCTTGCATCGATTTTGGGGGTCAGTGATGATGGTCCAGATTTTGTAATTGTTAAGGATCGTGTTAAAGCTAATCCCCAGTTCGCACTACAAGCAGTTATAGATCGTTTGTCTTACATGCCGACTCCAAGTATGCCCAAACTTGGTTGTTCATTTTATGATACTGTTAATGGAACTTCCAATTTGAGAATTTGTCAGCGGAAATTAGTTCACTTGTATAGTGCGAATGTTATTCCGCGAGCAAGCAGTTTGAATGAGATCCACCTTACGAACTTCTATTTCTTGGATAAGATGCTAAATGGGCTGCAAGGTGTTTCCGAAGTACCTCTAGCTTCCATCATTCTCCCATAGATGCGTCAAACTGTGAGAGTTCANAATATAGTGGAAATATCGGAGAAATATCGGAAATTTCGACGGAAATTATGGAAATTTTGACCAGTTTGTGAAGGAATTACCATGGAAATTTCGACGGAAATATCGCAGAAATATCGGAGAAATATCAAAAATTTCGACGAAAATTATGGAAATTTTGACCCTTTTTTTTTTGGGATGAAATTAATATCTCCCTCTCCAAAAAAACGAAATTTCGCCGAAATTTTCAATTTTTTCAACTATGCTTCTAATTGGCAATGTAAAATATCTTAAGTACTCTTATTTTTATCGCGCTCACTCACTCTTTCTCTCTCCCCTCTTTCTCACACACACACACACTCTCTCTCTCACCCTAGTAAAACTATAAAAATAAAAGTTTCAAAATTATTTTTTTCTATCTCTACTCTCTCTTTCCCCACTCTCTCTATATATTCTCATCTTTCTTCATTTTTGGGTAATAGTTTCTTCCCATCGATTCTTCTCTTTTTTACTTTTTTTTTTTTTAATTTTTTCTAGGTTTCTTGATTATTTTTTTTGGGTTGTTTTGAGAAAGAATCTATAACAAAAGGTGGGTGTTTTGTTTTTTATTTCCAATTGCAAGGATTTTAGCAATTGAGTTTTTGCAAAATGAGAGAGGTTTCTAAAAAAATGTTTATTTATGAATAAAAGCTCTTTGTTCTTTGAATTTTTCTGTGTTTTTTTTTTTTGATATCCATAGGGGAGAGAGATGAAAGAGATATGGAGAGAGGAGAAAGAAAGAGCAAATTTTGAGAGAGAGAGAGAGAGAAAGAGTGAGAGAGAGGGGAGATAGAAAGAGAATGCGTGAGAGAAAGATAGAGTGAGAAAAAAAGAGAGAAAATAGTGTGAGAGAGATGAGAGAGAAAGAGAGCGAGAGAGGGAAAATAGAAAGAGACAAGAGAAAGATTTTTTTAGTTAAAATAGATTTTTTTAATATGTTTAGTATTAATATATTATATTGCACAAAGTTCAATGCATATAAGATAAAATTATCAGTTTTTTTTTAGATATATAGATATTAAATTATTAATTTACCTTTATCAATTAAATTTAACATAAATTTGCTAACGACAGGTCTTATAAAATATTTTAGAGAACGAGATTTATCGTAAAATATGAATAAACTATAGAAGGTCTATATAATATTTATCAAAAAAAAAGAAAAAAAAGCATGTATCAACCATTGTTATGTGGCTTGCTGAGAAATTTTTTTTTTTTTTTTAAGTTAGATCGTCATTTCTTTTTTGAACGAATAAATCAAAGTGAAATTAAGGTTTTAGAGCCCTAACTATATCCAGAAGAGAAAACGAGAGCGTAGCACAGATGAAGAGGGAGAACACTTCACGAAATGAAGAAGAAAGCTGAAAAAGCCCTATGAAGTGATGAATTTATAACCAAACGACGTCATTTGGTCAGATAAGATGCATTATGTGCGTTGTATTAGGGTTTGGTCAAATAAGACACAATATATGCGTCGTATTAGGTAAGATAAGATGCATTATAGGCCTTTATGTTGCGCACATAATACTATGCATAGTGGCCAAATGTGACGAGCAATGTTCGTCGAATTAGATTGCAAGATATGATGAACAATGTTCATCGTATTAGGCTCAAACAATGTTGTTTTGAGTTTATCCGATAGTCATGTGCGTCGAAATTGACATGTTTTTACGACGTTCAAAAAGCGCCGTATAAACCTGATACGTATTTCTACATCAACAACTGATCGTTACACATGCCTTTAACATGTTATTTAGAATATTTAATATGATGATTTGTTAGTAAATGCTGGATTTGGTCAAAAAATTTAACTACATGCTTTTTTTGTTATCGTTGTTTTTAACAAAAAAGCGAATATTAAGTTTCTGAAATTTATTTGAATCGTATTTGATTTTTTTATGAAAAGTTATTGTAATTATACGTCGTATTAGTTTCTGGATAATTGTAGTAAATAACTTCTTATTTTTTCTAATACAAGTTTGATCTTTTGAGATCAAATGGTGCTGGATTGTGAATTAATAATAATAATAATAATAATAAGAATTATTGTTATAAAACTGGGTTAGGACAACTGTGCTTTTAAGAGAAAGATTAGGTTAGGACAAATGAGTAATTATTACGTGTGGTCCATACATTTAAATTTTTAACAATGTCATCTTTAGCACCTACTATATTACCAAGTTTTCAATCATAATTTGGATTCTGAAAGATAATTAGATCGTGCTACGTTATTATTGTTTAACATAAATGTAAAAATGTTGAGTAGATATGAATGCTTAGAAGATATGTGGCTGCTGCCGCCAACGGCGGCTATGATGATCATGAGAAGGTTGTGGCTATAAATTCGTGAAAACTACATCAATAATACTTCCTTTAAAATATCCCAAAGAATTTTCCTCTCGCAACCAAATCCACTTTTGCCACTTTGCGTGTATTGCTGAAATTCATGAAAATTTTGTCGACGAGTGGTGAATTAAAGAATTGACAATCTAACCGATCGATGGAATGTTGTTGACTTGTTTCATTGCAATAAAGTGATCTATATTAATCTCCACTTTAACTTTGGCAATGATACAGAGAAAACGATTATTCATTTGGCGAATTATATATGCAGCCACTAGTACAAGCCCATGCAATAATTTTTAGCTATACTACGTACATATATAGTACTTTTCGAGTCCATTAAGTGGGATTAAATGAAGATGGAAAAGAACATTTAGCACATGTTGATTCCAAGACATAGACTTGTACTATATGTATATGCCCTGTATTTTTTCCAAAATTAAACTAGCAAGCTTCCATGGATTAATAATCTAGAACAATACGGGGGGTTTCTTTTCCCTTACATTTATGCCTCTATCCATTAAAATCGTACTTCTATTTCCAACCATACATTAATTTGGACATGATGACATAAAAGATAAAAACAAGGGGCTATAAATTAATTAAATACAATGAAACGCACCGTTTTCAGGTTATGAAGGAAGAAGACCCTTGAAAATACATGAGAAAACCAAGAACTCTAGCAAGCCTTAGAAACAAGAAACAGAAGTAAATAGCAAGAAGACCACTCCCAAGAAGACGATCAAGCTTCATATTCCTATTGGGAAGCACAACCAGTGCCCAAAGCAAACCGCCCATCAAAAACCCAACGGTCTCATAGAGAGAGGAGTCTCCAGGAATCACATACGGAGTTGGATATTGAGACCAAGATGATACAACAAGCGAGAATCCCACACCAATCAGAGTATTAAACATGGGCCCCGCATAGCAACCCGATATAGCAATCTGGGCCCCATCTGGCCCACCGTGCATAGCCATAGCAGAGTTGGCTATTAAATCACCAAGCGAATTACCCCAAGCCAGAACAGTTAGCCCTAGAATTGAAGGACTAATTCCCACAATGTTCCCAATCGAAACCAACATAGATACCAACTCTTCAGCGGCGATGTAAGTCCAAGTCACGCTCATCAAGAACCCTCCAGCTAGCCATAAAAACAAACACCTTTTGGGCGGGCTACATTTCTTGGTGGTCACGAAAGCTAGATTGCCGAATACCATCCCGATTAGTCCCGCGGTGAGATAGGTTACCAATCTGGTTCTCGATCCAATTTTCTCTCTCTGTGTGTTGCAGAGCGTTGCCATTAGAAGCGGGGCCAGTGTCACCGATAGCACCGCGAATGGTTTCGACCATCGTTCTTGGCTCACTACCGGTATCGTCAATCTTCTCGGCAAGGAAAGTGGAAGCTCTAAGAGATTTAGAAGCTTTGCAAGACAATAACACCAAGTGGATGATGATGAACAATGGTTGAGAAATCCTTGATTGGTTTCTTCCTCTCGATCTCGAATAATAACTAATTTTTGGTCATGATCAACATAACCAAGCAATGGTATACCCATTTCTTCTAAATCATCTATGCTATTGATTAATGGATTAACGACTTCTTCATCATTGTCATCGTCAATCTCATTGTCATCGTCTCCTTTCTTTGTGAAGAAAACGAGTGTAGCCGAAACGACGGCAACATAAACAAAGTAAATAGCAACAAAGAATATGGAACCGAGGAGAGTGATTTTTCCGATGATGAAAATTGCAAGAAGAGAGAACAAAGAGAATAGGAAAAAAGCAACGTCTCTGATGAAGCTGGTTTTGTCTACTGAAATCCGAAGAGGGGAAATAAGAATGCTTATGACTCCGACGACGGCGCTGGACACGAAGAAAGCGCCTCCAAGCACGCTGTTGAGCCCGACGTCTCCGTCGCCGGACTTAGTGAAAGCGACGATGCTGGAGAAGACGTCGGCGGCGCCGTTTCCGAGCGAAAGGAGAGTGATTCCGGCTATGGTGGGAGAGAGCTTTAGGATTTTGGACAAGCTCTCTAACGAGCAGCAGAAGTAGTCGGCTGCCGTATTGCCCAAGACATAGAACAGAACGACGAGCCAGAGGAGAAAAACGGCATAGCCGAGAATCGGAAACCGGCCGAAATTGCAGTAGAAGATTTGGAGGTAGTTTATGTACCCTTTTGGCCTGCAACCCAGATGAGATTTGATGTACAAACACTTGGTTTTGTAATCTGGGTAGTCGTGGAAACCTGTGCAGGTTTCGATTTTGATGTAGAGATTCGAGGAGTGGATTGTATTATTGGATTGGTGGAGTTGTAGTGAATTTGAGGTGAGAGGAGGAGGAGGAGGAGATTGGAGATGGGTTATGAGAAATAAAGAGAGAAGGAAGAGAAATGAGATGTTGAGGAAGAGAGAGAGTTTCTTGTTGGAGTGAGAAATGGATATGGAGGTTGGACCTGCCATTACCGATTAAAAAGCTTGCTTGTGGAATAAAAAGAAGTTAAAGAAGTAGAAATTGGGAATTGAAGAAGTCCATGATTAATTTTTGAGTATCTTTGTGAGTGGAATATATTTTTCCAAATTTTAGCAGACTAGTTTTTTTTTTTTTTTTTTTT
>QANX01006660.1:0-38192 GCA_003254975.1 Ochetophila trinervis
AGACTTTAATAATTTTTTTTAATATTTTATATTTAATCAATAATTAAATTGACTGACCAGTCCAAATTAATTTTAGCTGACAATTAATTTGGATTGGTTCAATTTTACACACACTATTTATTTAGGTTGGATTGCTTTCTTATACAGACTCAACAGTCTAGTTTGGATTGGTGTTTCGTCCAAAACCGATCCCACCCAGCTTTCAACTCAACCATGCCATCCCTGACACCAAAATGAAAAGACATGCGCTCATCAGCATATCCTTTTGAAAAAAGAAAAAGAAAAAAAAAAGGTAAATTTCTTCATCCATGAATAATTGTTTAACGAGTCAGCTAACAAAAAACTGCGTAGCCATGCTTTTTCTGACCTCATATGGCGCTTATAGGCTCAAGGGTGCTATATATGCTAGTGTTGACACAAGGAAGAAACAATACACTTGGAAATGTAAACCAATTAGGATGCAACCGAGACAGATGAAGAAAAATGTCCAAACTAATTAAAGCTCAATTATTACGGTAGTTTCTAAATTTTATTTAAATCAAATTTAATTTTTTAAATTTATAATAATATATCAGTAGTTTTTATAAATATATAAATACTATTATATTATTATTTAATTATTATTGTAAAANAAAAAAAAACGTAAAATAAAAAATTAGAAAACTGACTTATGTTAGATAGAGTTTTGCTTGTAGTAATTTTTTAAAGATAATATTTCTCTCTTTGTCTATAAGAGTTTGTTTTTAGGATAAAATTATCTACAGTATAAAATGATCTATAATTAGATCCTCTAAGTATATGATGAATATGCAGTAAATTAAAAATTAATATTTTAAATCTAGGTTATATATTTTTAAAAAGATGATTGCATCGATAAAACGGTTAAGGTGTGATGATTGTAATTTTTTTTTAATATTTATATTTGTTGTAGGGCCATATCATTTTAGGGCCCTTAAACATATGAATGGCTTTTATTAATATATATTGACATATAAACTACCTAAATCGCTTATTATTATTATTTAACTTATTTGGATTTTTTCACAACTCGAACAAGATGAATATGGACTTCGTATTGAAAGTTTTCAACTTTCATTCAATGACCTGATGTATACTTTTGTCATTCAAAGTACATATTTTCTGATTATAAAAAAATGATTTTGAATGCATAAAAGTTCTTTGCTTTTGACCAAGCAAATGGAAGGCGCCGGTAATTCCACTTTGAAATGTATTAAACCAAACAGTAAGGATGGACATGTAATGGACGCCGGACGGCATGAAAAAGAAAAAGGAAAAGGAAAAAACAAGAAAAGACAATTGATTAATGCTGTCGACGATGACAAAGTTTTAGCTCATTCATGCACCTATCAGAAGAATATATCAATAGGAAAACGTTTACTTTGAATGGATAAGAATTAACACAAACCCATTTTCTGGTGGGCCTTTTAGCTCTTTGTTTTTCCCTAAATGGGTGATTTTTTTATTTTTTGTTTATGATATTTACAAGGTCGTTTCAAGAACATATATAAGAATATGCTTTTGGATGAGCCAAGGGTGTTTAACAAAGTACAATCTTGATTCCTTTTTCATGACCGTTGGATTAATGAATGTTGATGTTATATAATATGCATGGGATGAACTGGATAATGGGTCACAAAACAATAAATGGAATGCAATGATGGTGGCAAGAATGGAGGACCTACAAGTATAGTTAAACCCTTTGCTTTGGTTCTCGAATCTCTTATTTACTTATTCTATATAGGAAGTGTTTATACTTATTCTTTCATCTATCACAATCATATATGTGCTTTTAAAACCACTCTGTAAGCATAATTAATTGTTGATTGGTTCAAATTCTAAATTGTTGCAATCTAATTTGAAAAAACATATGCTAAAACATAAGCATATCTCAAATCCCCTTCTTTCCCCTTTCTCTCTCCCCTAAAAAGAAGAAAGGAAGAAAGAAAGAAAGAAAGAAATTCCACACACATGATTTATGCTATTTTACTTGAAGGAAACCTTTTGACAATATGCACTACTTAAAAGAAGGAAGAATCAAATCCAATTTAATTTAAAGTTGATAATAGTCAAACTTTTTCTTAATTAATTCTTGGTCTTTCTGATGATGAGTGTGGAAGATTATACAGATTGAGAAGATCCTAAAAAAGAATCTAAACCATGTGATCGACTTAGTATCTTGACTATAGTTAAAGTAGAGCATATCTTTGAAAATGAAGAGAGAAAACATCTATTATGGTTTTGAACCAAAGATAATAAAACACTAATGATGAATTTAATTACCTTGTAAATGGTTTAAACAATTTCTTTGCTTAAACTTATCTTAGCAATCTCACAGCGAACATTTTGACTAAGAAAAAAAAAAGGAGGATGACCCTGAAAAGTCATTAATTCACTTTTTTGTTTCCAATTAGGCTATAAATTCACTTTTTTGTTCCCAGGCAGGCGTTACAATCATAGCTTCTAATTGATATATAGTTATTGACAGAACACGTGTTTGACAGAGGATAGAGCGCCTAGGTTCTCATCAGGGAGCGCCTAGGTGCTTATCATGGAGCATCTAGGAACTGATAAGATTACATCTTGTATAAAAATTAGAGAGCAGAGCGCCTAAGTGCCTAAGCACTGGAATGCCGACTCTATGTCTGTTGAATTTTTAGTGTTTGGCTGAGATGTTTTTAGATAAAAAAAATTAATAACACTCTTGTTTGCTTTGGTTTTTGCTTGAGGAAAAAATTGAGAAGAGAATAAAAAGAGAAAATATGAAATTTTTGCTGTTGTAAAATGTCAGTAGTTTTTTTTTTTTGATAGAAAATGTCAGTAGTTTATTTCATTGTATTTAGACAAACAAAATAATATATTTTTTTACATTAAATTAAAACAAAACATATTTGAAATCTATATGGTAAGACTTACTCATTTGTCTGAAAATGATTTTTTCTCTAAGATTTTTGTAGTAAACTTTGATTTTTTTTTTTGAAAAGATACGAAGCCTCTAAATGCTAATATTTGTAATTTTGGATACTTCACAGCTGCATCTCATGTATGACTATATGTGAAAAATTTTGTTGAGAGTACATATTGTACTAAGCCACACTTTGCTATTTGCAAATACTTCTCATTCTTGAGAACAAATGAGTTTGAGCATAAAACTTCTGAGTGTGAACTTGCTAAGGTAGAGACTTGTTATTTCCTTGAGCATGTTCAGACATTCTGTGAGTGTGTTTCGGACATTTCAAAAGGTAGACTTCTTGACTTGGCATAGTCATAAATATTACCCTTCGGACAAAATGACTATGACTAATATCATCTTTGGACATTTTATCCTTGAATGTTCAACCTCAGACATTTCTTTTCCAGCCATCTCACTCTCAGACATTTCAGTCTCGAACATTTTGGCCTTAGCCATTTACACCTCAGACAGATGTTGGAGTCAAATTTATTTTGAGACTCTCATATGGATGCATGTTGCCTCAGATATGCATGCAAGTGCGGCAAAATTGCCACTCTTTCAACACTCTTCCTTGGAAATTTTGGCCAAGATATTGAACTCTCTCAATGCCTCAAACTTGTTCTTCAGAAGAGACTTTATAAATATATCAACTACATTGTCCTCCAATTGGACATATTTCAACTTCACTTCTCTATTTGCTTCAAACTCCATGCTTCGTCCTCCCATGTTGAATCGGATTATTTGCAATAGATTGCTAAAGTGTTGTCAGACTTGACTATAGTTGCTCTTCCTTGCTTGTCACCGAAATTCTTAGTCAAGTTTGCCAACCATATGTACTGGTTTGCTATAGTCGAGCATGCAATGTACTTTGTCTTGACTGTGCTTTGAGCAACAGTGATATGCTTCATGGAGTTCCGTGAAAATAGATTGCTTTTGAGCATAAACATGTACTTTAAGGTACTCTCCATGTCATCCATACTTCTAACCCAATCATTGTCTAAGAAACCATGAACAAAACACTTAACATTGCTTTCATACAAGACTCCATAGTAGTTGGCTCCTCTCAGATATCTCAAAATTATTTTAGCTCTTTGGTAGTTAGCTTGTGAAGAGGCTTGCATATATCAAGATAGAACACACATAACTTACATAATATCTAGTTTAAATGAACAAAAATAAAGCAGACTTCCAATAAAACTCTTGAAGGTAGAGGGATTTACCTTTGAGGTGCCATTTATCTTGAGAAATTTCTCACTTTGGTTCATTGGCGTTGTCGTGGCATTGCATTTGTCAATGTCAAATTTATTTAGCAAGTCATTGATCAATTTTTCATGAGAGATGAAAATGCCTTGGACATTTTGCATAACCTCCTTTCTGATGAAGTAGATCACCTCGCCCAAGCTTGTCATTTCAAATTGATCTTTAAGATCAACCTTAAACTTCTCAATCTTATCTAAGTCTTCGCCAGTCACTAGTAGATCATCCACAAAGAGAAACAACCACCATGCTTCCTCAGCTATTCACATATATGGTCAGCTTGTTTGAATTTATCATGAAACCTTGCTTTAACAAACCTTGTGTTTGTTAATGAAACCATCTGGATTGTATTTAGTTAGAAAATCCATTTGAGGCTAATAGAATGCTTCTTTTTTGGCTTGGTTACTAAACTCCATGTGGCATTTTTCTCTATCATCTTCATCTTGGATTTCATTGCATCTCTCCGTTCCTTTTTATCAAAGGCTTTTTCGACTTGTGTTGGACCACTCAAGGCAACATTGCATCTCTCATATATTTCATTTAAAGGTTGGGTCTCTCTTTTACCATCACTTATGTCCAAGCCTGAGCCAATGATCATCTCTCGAACATCATCATCATTATAGTCTTGGCAATCATTGATGTCACGGACATTTGGGATGTCTCGGACATCATTATTATTTATGGCATCATCATTATTGTCGTCATCGTCGTTGTTGTTGTTGTTGTTTTAGACATCATCCTCATTGCCTTGAACATTTTCATGTCCACTCAGGTGTAAGTTTTCCTTCCTCTAATCTCATCACATCTCCTCATTAAACTTCACATCTAGGCTTGTAAGAAGTTTTTAAGTTTCAATATTGTATACTCAAAAATCCTTAGCCACTTCAGTGACACAAACTCGAGCTCTTTTTTTGAATTTATTTATATTTTCTTCAAACACATAAAGGTAACATGCACTATCAAAGACTTCCACATGCTCCAAAAAGGGCTTATGTTGGTGCCAAACTCAAACAGTCTTGTTTTCTATGGTCTTGGAGTAGTTGCAGTTATGTATATAGGTTGAGGTAATAACTGCCTCAGCCCAAAACTGCTTCGGCATTTTACTTTCAAACATAAAGCACTGAGCCATCTCCATGATGGTACCATTTCTTCTCTAAGACATACCATTTTGTTGTGGTGTATACGGTGCAATGAATTGATGTATAATTCCTCTCTCTTTTCATACATGTTAGAAGGTTTTACTAATATATTTTCCTCCATTATTTGACTTTACACTCTTTAGCATACCACCATACTGATTTTCCACCAACTTTCAAAACACATCAAACCTTTCATACACTTATGATTTGTGAGCAAGAACGTATACCCAACACATTTGTGAATAATCATTTATAAAAGTAAGAAAGCATCTACTTCTGTCTAGATAGGGTATACTCAAAGAACCATAATCGTCCAAATGAATTAGCTATAACTTGGTCTTGGCTCTTCCTAGGCTGAATTTGGAAAATTGGAGTCTAGTTTGTCTTCCTTGCTAACATACATCTTACATTCATTCTTCCTCACTCACCTAAGGCATATGTTCTTTTCATGGCCTGATAGCTAGAGCATTTGAGCCTTTTGTGCCAAAGATGAGACAAATTTTCGACTTTAGTACTCAAGGCTTGGTCTAAGTCAATCATAAACCTCTTGTTCTTTATAACTACCTTAAACACTTCATTTTTATTTGATTATATTATTGTGCATGCATCATCAAAAAATGTAAGTGTATTGTTCTTCTTTAGCAACTGTGCTACACTTAATAAATTCTCATATAAAAATGAATGTGAAAGACATTAAGAATAATTTAATTACCTCTGGCTGTGCATGACTACTTTTTCTTTATCTTCCACATCCATGTAGCTTCCATTTCTAATCATCATCTTCATTCGAAAATTCTTATCCAACTTTCTAAACCACCATTCATTATAAGGCATGTGGTTAGAACAACCATTGTCAACAACCCAAGTGAGCTTTTTCTCAGATGTGCTGAGGCATATGGTAACAAAGAGATTCTCAGCCTCATCGTTACCCATTTCTTTATTAACAACATTAGCTTTTCTTCTTGAATCTCCTTGCCTTGCCTTGAAAAATTGTTTCGGACCATTTTGTCTTGGCTTGGACATTTTTCTAAATGCCCATTCCATATGAACTCTTTGATGGCATTTCATGAGTAGCACATTAAGTCCCTAAAACAATTTGTTGAAGTGTGTCCGAGCTTTTTGCAATAAGTATACGGTGAAAAGTTCCCTCTAAGTGGTGCCCTATTTGGTTATCTCCTATGCACATTTGTCATAAGCCTTGGAACATTTTGTCTCAGACGTCTTTGTTGTTGAACTTGTTGTCTGCCTTTTCGTCTAGAGTAAAATGCATTCTCCAAAGACTCTTCCTTCTTTATTTGTCTGTTTTGCTCAGTAGCTTACATGGAATTGATCAGTTCAGTAAGACTAATATCACTCAAGTTTTGAGATTCATTTAGAAAAAAAAAATTTGGAGTCAAATGTTTTTAGCAGATTCACTATAACCTTCTCCACAATCCCTTGGTCTTTCAACTCCTCTCTTAGGACTCAGATTCGGTTCACCACCTTGAGTAGCTTATCAGTGAACTCCTTCATAGAATCAGACTCCATCATCTTCGGAGTTTCAAATTCTCTTCTCAAATTTAGAATCTACATTTGTCTTATCCTTGAGCTTCTTTGGAACTATTCTTGAAGCTTGTCCCAAACGTCCTTGGCTATTTCACAAATCATGATTCTTGTGAATATGGTTTCACTCATAGATGATTGCAAAGCATTGAAGACTTCTTCCTAATGAAGCTTGAAGTGAGCAAGAGTTGGATTCGCTCTCAGTGGCTATGGTTCTCCACTAGCATTTGTCACACCAAAGGCCAAATGCCTTTACATATGCCTTCATCTTTATGTTCTAGATATCATAGTTTTTTTCCACCAAAGATGAGTAGTGTTGCAACTGAATAGCTAAAAAGGGCCATTGGAAAAAAAAATGATTTTTGGATGAGGTGTATTCTAGGTATTTTGGATTAGTTGTTTTTTTAGTTTTCACTCAGTGTTTTGGTTCACTCTTGTGTTGAAACTTGTAGATAATATAGGCAATAACAACACTTAAGAAATGTAGAAGAAATAAATCTTGCTCATACTAGATCTTTAGCTTTGATACCAAATATGTTTTATTTTTTTATGTTTAGTTGAGATATTCTTGGAGAGGAAGGTTAGTAACTCTTTGATTTTATATTTCTTTTCTTGGTTTTTACTTGATGGAGAAGATGAAGAGAGAAGGAAGATAGCAAATCTGGAGCTTTTGTTGTTGTAATTTGGAGCAAATTTGTAATCTCAGCATTTCATTTCATTAGAGTTCATTGTATTTATAGAGATATTACATGATATTTCTCTTACATTAAACTAAAAAAAAACATATTTGAAATCCATATGGATAAGATTAACCCATATGTTTGAAAATGGCTTATTCTCTAGGATTTTTGTAGTCAACTTTGATACTTCTTTCTGAAAGACATAGAGTCTCCAAATGCTGATCCTTGCCACTTTGAGTACTTCACAGTTGCATCCCATGTCTCATTATATGAGGAAAGGTTTGATGAAAGTACATATTGTACTAAGCCACATTTTACTATTTAAGGATACTCTCAATTTCAGACATGGATGAGTCTGAGTATAGAACTTTTGAGTGTGAACTTATTGAGGCAGATACTTGTCATTTCTATGGGCATGCTTAGACATTCCGAGAGCTAGATTTCTTATTTTGGCATTGGCATAAATATCACCCTCAAACAAAACCTCTCAAACTATTATCATCCTTTGATGTTTAGTCTCAGAGCCATCTCACTCTCAGACATTTCTACTTCAGACATTCTGCTTTTAGCCATTTACACCTTAAACACATGTTAGATTTAGATTTATTTTGTGGCTCAGAAATGCATGCATGTTGCCTCATGCATGCCTGCAATTGTGGCAAAATTAACACTTTTTTAATAATGTCGACTCTAAAAAGTGCAGCGTCTAGAAACTTTTAGTGCCAAAAAGTTATGCGTAATTACTATTTGTTTACTAGGTATCTTGTAATACATATACATAGGTGTAACCCTAAATATAGTGTCATTTTCCACAATTTATCAATCTTCTTTATGATATCAAAGCCCTAACTATCATAAGATTTTTTTTAGCTTCAAACATGTCAACCTCACCTTCCTTTATGCCGTGTTCTTCTTCTGCTTCCAGTTGGTATTCAACCCTCTATTACAACTCATGGTTCTCAATGCTTCCCAGACACCACTGAAGCTCACTAAAACAACATATTTCGGATGGAAAGTTCATTTTGATGCTCTACTGGTGGGGTATGATCTTTTTGGCGTTGTTGATTACACCTTTTTATGTCCCTCAACTACTGTTTCAGGCTCCTTCTCTGTCAATGCCAATTATGTCTACTGGGTTTGGCAAGACATCCTTCTTTTGATATCTCTTTTAGATTTTGTGTCATGATGTGTATCATCTAGTTGTTGCCACCAAAACTTTCAGAGAGCTACGGTTTTTGCAAAAACTTCTCGCTCATGGTTAATTCAGCTTCATGAGCTTTGTTTTATACTGCAAAGGTTGCGCTCCCACTTGACCTATCTCCATGATATTTGGTCTACTGTTGGTGAGTTTTCTCTTTTTGTTATGCATATTCCAGATGATGAACTAGTTATTTATGTGTTGAACGGTTTGTGCAATAACTTGAAGGAAAATTTTAGCAGTCTTAAAAATCTATGACTTTCCTATGTTCATTAAGGAACTCTATGAAATGTTGCTAGAGCATGAGTCATTTCTCACCCAACATGAATATTTTGCTATTGATGCGCTCACTACTGCTTATGTATGTAGTTGCCATCCCACTTTTCACACCAAACCCAATCAGCGCTATGTAAATACAATATCCGAGGCAGATGCTTTAGGGGCTTCTCATCGTGTCTCCACTCATATTTAGAATCTCAGCCTTCACTTTGAATACGATGGCACATATGAGATTGCAATATTCTGTGTGTCCCACAAATGAATTTGGTCGTTTTTACATGATTTTATCAATTTTAATCCTAGATTTTAGTATAAATATGTTTTATCATTGTTGTATAGGGGGGAGCCGACTTTTAGACAATTTTTATCATTAGAATTGAATTTTTCTCTCAAGTTTGCGCTTCTAATCTTCTATTCTTGGGTAAGAATATTTCTAAACTAGTTATACAATTGTGAGACTTATTTTTATTTCAATCCAATTTAATCATTCAGTTTATGTTTTTTTGTGTTTATTGTTTATATTTTCAATTTCTCATAATTATAATTTGGGTCCATTATTTTTATGTGAGATTGGATTATTACTAAATTGAATTCTCAATTATATTGAATTTTTAATAATTAGTAGCAAATAGACTTTAATAATTATGATCCCAGTTTCTGTTAATTGTCTATGAAAAATATAAATTAGATTAAAACTTTGCAACGTTTGTAGAGTTTGTCTTTATTTGGCTTTTGTCTTGTTCTTGATTATTTTTTAGATAAATTCAGGTCATGTTGATTTTAGATTTAATTTCAGAATTTATAACTACTTCATGATCGTATTTGGATTAGTTTATTTTAGTGAGAAATATAGACTAATTAGGCCGTGCCAATTATTTATGCCAAACTGAATGAAGAATTGGAATTTTTTATGTCTATGATCAATTGTTTACTAGTCTTATGAATTATTCTGATCTCAAGAGTTTCTCTTATTTATTTCTTTTCAGTATTTACTAGTTTTGATTTAATTTAGAATATTTTGCAAGCAATCTAAAACCTCTCATTTTTATATTTTTAGTTTAGTTTTTTACTAGTATAGAATTTAAATTGGAATTCAACACAGTCCTTGTGGATTCGACCTGGACTTGCCACTACTATAGTTTTGGAATTTACGACACACATCACTACCATAAATATATTTTCAAAGTTTTTTCATTAAATATGTATTAAGAGTATCACTGATTGTTTTTTAATTTTTTATTAATGAGCATAGGATATGCATTTTATAATTTTCATAAGTTGCATGGTTTATTTTATATTTCGAGTTGTATGTAAAATTATTAATTATATTATTTTCTTTTAAAGTTGTGATCTTATATGGAAAATTGTTAGTTTGGTGTTTATCGTTATTTGAATATTGAATTTTATTATTATGAAGGTAAAATGTGTGGTTTAAAAAAGTAAAGTGGAGTTAAGGTGCTCTTATAAAAGTTAATTAGGTCTGAGGCCTTTCCTTTATTAGTTGTTATTGTTAAAGTTTTGTTGCTGTGTTGTAGAGAACATATGCTATTGTTTTCTTGCAGGAATTTTATTTTGGAGTTCACCTATTTTTAGGGAAGATTATGCCGGATTTTCTATAAAAATGTCCTATAGGATTTCCTCATAAGGGATCTTTCCAAGAATCATGGAGAGATTATCGAGGTGTTGGGGGGGGAGGGGGGGGGGGTTGTATCAGATCTTCTTACCAAGCCTCTCTCTAGTGCTTCTCTTCTATTTTTACAGTTCAAGATCAGTGTTGGTGCGCGACTCTTAGTCTTGAGGGGGCATGATAGAACACAAGTGTGTTTGATAGAGGGTAGAGTGCATAGGCTCTGATCATATCGCATTTGGTATAAAAACCAGGACAAATCTCAAGTGAAATCCCACAGGGGTCTCCAGCATGAACCCCCTGTTGGAGGCAACAGGTAATCAATTTATCCTGTCAAAATTTTTGAAAAGAAAAAAATAAATAAATAAATTTTGTGCATTAACGAATTTAGCCTCCATTTATTATAGATTTTCGATTATACCCTTAATTATGGTATAATCTTTGCTACCCTAATTTTAGAAATCAAACATTTAGCCTTGCCCTGTTCTTCTCCTCCATCCTGTTCTTCTTCCTCCCTCCGCCCCATTCTGCATCCACCACTAGTTTCAGTAAACCCCGTGCCAATTCTTCTTCATCTGCCACCAGATTTTCTTCTACGGATTTCATTGGGTGCAAAATCACATTTTTGAAACCTTTCTCTTAGAAAATTTGGAGAGACAGACGGCGGAAGATAGAGGGCTCTAAAGTGATTTTTGCTCTGGATATTCTTTTTTTTTTTCTTTTTAATTCGAAGAATTTTTAGCAAGAATTCTAAATATTTTGATCCAAAGTTGAAAAATTAGGCTCTGATTCTTGTCTTTTGCTTACGTGTTTATGTATTTGCCATTTGAAAGAAAACTTAATGGCCAGCATTCCACATGCCATGCTTTATTTCCAAGGGCATGGACCATATATGATGGTATTGAACTCCTTAAATTTTTTTTTATGTACTTTTCGTTGCTACATCAATATTGTAGTTGATTAGAAGACTTAGCCTCCTGCATTTTTTTTATACATGACATCTCCAGATAAAACCCCCAGTTGTTTGAAATAATTTTTTTTAAAGTAAAATAAAAATTTGTGTCTATATAGATTTATTCTCGCAAAAATATACTTTGTCAGTTACATATTTTCTATTTACTAGTATATTCTCTTTTCCAATCTCTTACTAAGATTTTTCTTAAAAATAAATATTGACATTATACATTTTTTTTTTGTAAATTCTAGTTTGCCACTTGGTTCTTTGACAAGGCGAATAAATTATGGACGGGATCTTGCCAAAGTATGGACTAAAATTTTGGTTACTCATAATATTATTCTCCAGATATTCTCATCTCACCTTCAAGATTTATTTTTGCAGGTGGTAGATTTGGATGATGTGCTACAAAGAGTTACTGTGAAATTAATTCAAGAGTTGATTTACAGGCTCTCGCAAGTAAATTGGTAAATGCATATTTTCTAAGTTTAATGCTCTCAAAGTTCATTTTGTATATAAATAAATTGTCCACTAATTCCTCTGATGGTAGAAATCCGATGGAGTTCTATGTTCATATTTAAATATGAAAAAAGGTTCTTATTTATTGTTTGTAGCTTGATCCTAAATCTATCTTTATTTCATTATTTCTACTTTATTCCTTGTGAGGATTAAATTGCATCTATTGTATGTTTTCGCAGTAATTTTAAAAACTTGTTATATTATAGGATGGAAAGGAAGTTGTGAAAAAGAAGACACTTGTTCCTCCATCCTATTTTATAAATGCTGATGAAGTTAGGTAAGTGCTATGGGGTATTCCATTAGATTTTATGTCTACATTTAAATTAGATTGATTAACTTCGACACTCAAACCCTTGTTTTTTTTTTCTTTCCCTTATTTAAACTAGAAAGTTTCAACCGGCCCTTACCTTAATATGCTTGGATTGGATCTGGGACAACAAAACTTCCTAATTAACTATTATTGGTTATAAAATTATCATAATATTACCATATGTACACACATTGACATTGGTTTCTTGCATTTGTTTTTTGGTTAACCTGTCCTTTGTTATTGGGATTTGATATCTAAAATGTCTAGTATATATGTGGTATTATTGTTGTGTAGTTTTCAGTTAGATAAAAGAAGTTGAAAGGAAATTTAGCACAAACATTTTCCCTACTTTGATTATGTGTTTCTTAATATCTCTTTGCTTTCTATAGGAATTTCGCATGAATAAACATTCATGAGGGTCAAAGAGGACATAACAATTTTCAGCAAAATGTTTGACTGACCAGACTTTCAAGTCAAAGGAATGAGAAAAGCACATACCCATCAAGAGGATTCACAACGCCAGGAAAATAGTCTCCAAAAGTCAATATGTTTATCTTGTGACTTATCTGTGTCATACATTAGTTTTCATCCAGAGAGCATAATGGAGGTTAATTTTAATATACATTTACACAGAGAGAATAGACATACATAGGAACTTGATTATTGGCATGCAAATTATCACAACATAAATATTTTGTTTAAACGAAGAGAATTGAAAGAGTCAGACATCATGTCTTACATTAAAACTATCCTTTTGAAATGCCAGAAGATCATGTACGTCTATATTTGATTGCTGAAAGCTTTTCCCAGGTGGAAAATGAAAATTTCCTGCCACCTTATTAACTTCCAAGAACCCATAAATATTACAACCTTCACCTTTGTCATCTTTAATTCTCTGTAGGAAACCTTCTCTCTTGCACTAAAAGGAAAAATGAATTCATTTTATTGAATGTTGCAATTGGTAAAGCAAAGCCAATTTTTTGTAAAATTGATACAATTTGAGAAATTGAATATGCAAAATAAAAAGTGTTCATTTGCATTTATATGTTGAGTATCACTCAACAATCTCAATAAGTTGTATGAGTATCAATGTTGTATCCAAAAGTATATAATGCTAAAATTTAATAAATAAATGTAGTTGCAGTTGTAACTTTTTATGTATACATATTTTCATGAACTTTTTAAAATTATAATAACACTGTATAAGCCATGAGGTTTTTATATTTTGCAAAGAAATTTTATGCAAATATAAAAAAAATTACTTCTATGTTATATAAAGCATCAATATATTGATTTTAAATTTTGACAATTTTAAATTTGTACTGCTACACATATTAAAATTTGATGATAGAATTTATTTAGCAAATAACACATGTTAAAATATAGATTTATAATTTTCTTTGTGATTTATTTTCTCCTCATGGGGGGCAGAGGCCCCCAGGCGGTAATCCAAGTTCTATGGCAGGCGCCTGATCCACCCCAAAAATTTTTTTTTCTGTTCATCACACCCGGTCCACCAAAATAGTATTTTTTTTTTTTTTACTTCTTTCTCCCCATGGGATCAGAATCCCCCAAGCAGTACGCCAAGCGCTTGGTCAAAAAACCATTTTATTTTCATTGTTTCGGCTCATCAAGGGCAGAGGCCCCTAGGCGGTAAGCCAGGCATAATGGCAGGGGCCTGGTCCGCTAACAATTGGTACATAGGTAAACTAACAAGGCTGGTAGTTGGCAGTGAAAAAAAATTCTTCTAAAATTGATACAATTTGAAAAATCAAATATGTATATACAAATGTGTACATTTGCATTTACAAGTTAAATATCACACAAGACATTCAATAAATATAAGCAATATTTAATTTTGAATTTCATTAAAGTATAGTGCTATAGTTATTTAAAAATATATTGCAGTTCATACTTGGAATGAAAACATATATTTTCATTAAATCTTTTAAACTATAACAAGACTATATATTATTAGATAGTTGCAAAGAAAACTTAAACATATTTCCGTTGTTTATACAATACGTTGATATATAAAACATCAACATATTGATTCCAAAGTTTGACAATTTAAAATGTGTATTGGTACAAATACTAAAATGTAAGCCACATTTAATTAGCAAATAACACATGTTAAAGTATAGCACATTCATATAACCTAAATATAAATAATTGAATAAAAATGATCAACCAATATAATATTTACAGTTTATCTGCCACATCATTTGGTATAGAACGACATAATATTATTGATTTAAAATTTAGAGTTATTAAAAAAGTACAATTAAAAATTGTGTTCCTAATTTGTTCAACATTAAAAATATGTAAGTTTTCTCCAAAAAAATCCAATCTTTTACCATATTTATTATGTTTTTATTCCATTTTCGGTAATTTTGTCTTGCGGTGTAATTTTTTCCAAAATACGTAACTTTCTTCTATACTTAGTAATTTTCTTCCATATTTAGTAATTTGTCATACGATGTAATTTTTTCCATAATATATAACTTTCTTCTATACTTAGTAATTTTCTTCCATATTTTGTAATTTTGTCTTACGATGTCATTCGATGTAATTTTTTTCAAAATACGTAACTTTCTTCCATATTTAGTAATTTTGTCATACGGTGTAATTTTTTCCAAAATACGTAATTTTCTTCCATATATAATAATTTTAAGTAATTTTGTCATACGATGTAATTTTTTCCATACTTAATAATTTTCTTCCATATTTAGTAATTTTGTCATACGTTGTCATACAGTGTAATTTTTTCCAAAATACGTAACTTTTTTCCATACTTAGTAAGTTTCTTCCATATTTAGTAATTTTGTCATACAGTGTAATTTTTTCCAAAATACATAACTTTCTTCCATACTTAATAATTTTCTTTCATATTTAATAATTTTATCTTACGGTGTAATTT
This sequence comes from Ochetophila trinervis, assembly GCA_003254975.1. NCBI lineage: Eukaryota > Viridiplantae > Streptophyta > Magnoliopsida > Rosales > Rhamnaceae > Ochetophila > Ochetophila trinervis. The sequence continues at coordinate 15,398 of QANX01006660.1, forward strand.
TTTTCAAAATATGTAACTTTCTTCCATTCTTAGTAATTTTATTACATTTTCAGTAAGTTTTTCCATAATACGTAATTTTTTTTAAATTTAGTAACTTTTTTTTTCCATAAGATGTAAGTTTTTTCCATATGAAGTAATTTTTTACTAGACACATGGCATCTTCCTGGCCACAAATCCCATTTCCCACCCAAACTCATCCTTCCCCCCATTTTTCCCCTTTTGCAACCGGTTTCACTGGTTTTTTTTTTCCTTCCAATTCTATTTTTGCCAAGTGTCATTCATTTAAGGGGGTCTCCAAAAATGTTCATTTGAAGGGGTTTCACTTGAGTGAGATCTTAAAAACCAAGGAGAAAAGCGGGTAGAGTGCCTAGGCTCTGATCATATTGCATCTAGTATAAAAACCAGAGACCAGAGTGCCTAAATGCCTATCAATGAGCACCTAGGAGCTAGAACATCGACTCCTCGTATTGACTATAATAAGTTAAGTGCCTAGGTGCTCTATACACAACACCTAGGCGTTGCATTTCCTGGAGCTGACACGAGGAGTCAACACTCCTAATGATTTTTTTTGTAATTATTATTTTTTTATTTTGTATCTTGTTAATTGCAATTTACCAAATTTTTTGTTAAAATTGACAATTTTAAATAAATCTGAATTTTATTTGTGATTTATGAATTAATTGGGCTTTTATAGTAATTTTTCAAAATTGAAAATTTAGAAATTTTGTTTTGTTTTATTTGTAATGAAAACGATTTTGATTGATATGTACCACCCTCTCTGCTAGTTCACTAACTTTGACAGGGGGTGTTGGTTACGTGGCTTGAGAGGGTTGTTGAGTACGCAATGGGGTGTAGTCCTTTACTAGTTCACAAATCTTGACAGAAGATGTTGGTTATGTGATTAGAGATTTATATAAAGCTATTTCACGAACCTTGACAAGGGATGCTAGTTAAGTGACTAGATTGAGATGATGAAGATCATGCTTCAACAAATTTGGAATAATAGAACGTTAGAATGAGTTTGAGGATTGCTCAATGTATCAATATATAACGTGGTATAAGTTTTGTGGATTTTAATAGACTTTATTTGAGATTTTTTTTAATGTTTTATTGATAACCCTATGAGAGGTCACTGTTGAAGTTTATAAGGATTTGAAATGATTAATTATAATGGTGTTTTCTTAACATAATTATTTTATCATCTAAGGATTATATAATTTTGTATTTTAAATTTATTTTTTTTAAGAACTACAAGTAGCTTAATCATTTTTTATTTTTATTTTTTTTAAAAAGTATGTAGACAGCTAAGGTTTTTCAAACTGAGTGCAACTACCATAAATATATTTTCAAAGTTTTTTCATTAAATATGTATTAAGAGTCTCACTGATTGTTTTTTTTTTTTTATTAATGAGCGTAGGATATGTATTTTATAATTTTCATAAGTTGCGTGGTTTATTTTATATTTCGAGTTGTATGTAAAATTATTAATTATATTATTTTCTTCTAGAGTTGTGATCTTGTATGGAAAATTGTTAGTTTGGTGTTTACGGTTATTCGAAAATTGAATTTTATTATTATGAAGGTAAAATGTGTGGTTTAAAAAAATAAGGTGGAGTTAAGGTGCTCCCATAAAAGTTAATTGGGTATGAGGCCTTTCCTTTATTAGTTGTTATTGTTAAAGTTTGCTGCTGTGTTGTGGAGAAAATATGCTATTGTTTTCTTGCAGAAATGCTATTTTGGAGTTCTCCTAAAGAATATGCCAGATTTTCTATAAAAATTTCCTACAGGATTTCCTCATAAGGGATCTTTCCGAGAATGAGGGATTATCGAGGTGTTGGGGGGGGAGGGGGGGAGAGAGATTTGTATCAGATCTTCTTACCAAGCCTCTCTCTAGTGCTTCTCTTCTATTTTTACAATCCAAGATCAATGTTGGTGCCCGACTCTTAGTCTTGAAGGGGCATGATAGAACACAAGTGTGTTTGATAGAGGGAAGAGTGCATAGGCTCTGATCATATTGCATTTGGTATAAAAACCAAGGAGCAAAGCGGGTAGAATGCCTAGGCTCTAATCATATTGCATCTAGTATAAAAACCAGAGACTGGAGTGCCTAAACGCCCATCAAGGAGCACCTAGGAGCTAGAACATCGACTCCTCGTATTGACTCGAATAAGTTTGGTGCCTAGGTGCTCTATACACAACACCTAGGTGCTGCACTTCCTGGAGCCGACACGAGGAGTCAACACTCCTAATGCGTTTTTTTTTTTGTAATTATTATTTGTTTATTGTGGATCTTGTATACATAGGTGTAGCCCTTACTGAATATATATTGATTTATAACTTAGTTGAGCCTATTCTTACAATTTATCAATCTTCTCTAGTTATGACTATAGCATCCCGTTTTAAGAAAATACTAAATTTTTTTCAAATTTGACCAACTTTGACCGATTTGACCATGAGTGGGCCCATGGTTGATTTTTTATGTGGATATGTTTTAGTTTTGAATTTAGTACCATAGCGTAGAGCTCGTGAATACGAGTTCGTAGACTAGTGGTACACTTAATTCTGAGTTACGGTTTAAGAGTTATGGCCAAATGAAATTCAGGGGCATTTTGGTCTTTTCCCAATGGACTCCATTAAAAATTTTTTTTTCCTCCTTCCCCGCGCACGACCCTTTCCCCTTCCCTCTGCCGACACCAGCTTTCCCTCTCTCGTTATTGTGCCGCCGGACCTTCCAAAGGAAATTTCTCCGTTTTCCGGCGACGGCGAGCTGGCATCCCACTTGGAAAGGAAGCCCCCAGTTTTCTCTTGCCTCTCCCCTCTTCCCCGACCAGAACCGTGCCCCATACCGTACCCACGCAGCCAAAGCTTCTCGCCATAATCCGACCACATCTGGCGACGGCGAGCTTGTCCACCACTCGGAAAAGAATGCCCAGGCTGTTTGCTATCTTCCCACCTCGAATTTTGGCCGTGAAATATAGAGAATCGCTGGAGAACTCGAAGAAACCGGCGGGTTTGTTTTTCTCTGATCGTCGGATTCCGGCGTGTTTTCGGCGGTGGGTGTGGTCCTTTCCGCATATTTTGGACCTTCTAAACCTGTTTCCACCCTCCATTTAACACGAAGCTCCCTCTTTTGATCGGTACGAAAAGAGGAATTAAAGCCGTGACTTTTCCGGCCATTTTTCAGCCATCACAGGCGGCAATTGGGCAAGATAAGTTGATTTTTGTTTTACCCGTTCCTTAAGTTTCGTTTTGATATATAATTTGCATATTATTGTTGAGTATGTGAAATTTTGCTTAAATTGAGCTAGATTTGGGTTATTTGTGAAAATTAGAATGTTATTACATAATATTTATGATAACTTCTGAAGCAATTAAGTGCTATGACTGGTAGTTTAATTTAATTTATGATTAAGTGGTGTTCTATGTATTATATGTGTATCTTGATAAGAGTTGAGTATATGGTGGTGTATACATATATATATATATATATATGTGTGTGTGTGTGTTTGTGGTAAGCAAATTAGATATCAAATACAATTTATAGTTGCCTTTGTTTTTTTTTTAAAGCAACTAAATTGCTAATGACTATATGTATATATAGTTATGTATGTGTACTTATCTATATATGAATATGTATGAATGTGAGCACCACTTATGCTTGCTAGTGTGATTATATAAGTTAAGGAAAGCCGATAAACTGTTTTATTAGATAATTTTGTTTATGAACATACTTGAATTTATATTTATGTGACTTAGCCTTCAATTAATGTATTTGAATAATCTCTTCATAGTACCTATTGATAATAGTTACATAACTTGTGAGATTTATAGATGAAGATGCGAATTTAATTCTTGTGGTGTATTTGTATTACATACTCGTCGTTATGTTCATAGTTAAATGTTGAATATTTGATATGGTATTCATGTTTATGAGCTTGTAAGTATAGATTATTCGATTTTGGATTTCTGTGAAAGTGATATGTTCCTGAAATTGTGTTTGGTTGCCGATGAGAGGTAACTTGGATTGTGATGTGTACTTTGAGTAAAGTGAATTGCTGGTAGATTTCATTTCTATTAATTGTGACTGTAAATGGACTCCGTATTTAAGGAGAACCACTAAGAAATTTATGGATTACATTATATAGTTGTTTTTCTTTCATTTTGTGATTTTGCAAATAAAATTGATATGAATTTATGGAGCTTGGAATTATGATAAATGGTTATCGTGAATATGAGAATTGAATTGAGCATTTAAATATTATTTGATTTGATTTACATTCATAGAATAAATGTTATTTTGTTGATATATTTATTCTTGTGAGACAGAGTATAAATGAATGTAAATTTGCACCTATGTTTGTTGATGAAATGATATCTATGGTATGTTACTATGTACTACTTAGGCGATGAGTATGCCGCCAAGTAGGGGGTGTAATAAGGTTGGTGACTACTTGGGCGATGGGGTATGCCGCCAAGTAGGGAGGTTATTTACTTGGGCGAGGGTTTATGCCGCCAAGTTATTGGGCGATGGTTTATGCCGCCATATTGTGTACTTGAGCGATGGTTATGCCGCCAAGTTATTGGGCGATGGTTTATGCCGCCAAATTGTTTGCTTGGGCGATGGTTTATGCCGCTAAGCTATGATATTATATATATATATATATACGTTTTTAAATATATGGAAGGGCAATGGTTTTCACAGAAAATGTTATTACCCGCTCGGTATATGATGATTTGTTCACATATATGATCTGTGGCTTTTCACTGGGGTTTTCATGGTTAGCTTACCCGCCCGGTATATATATGATGTGTTCATATATATATGATCTGTGGCTTTTCACTGCAATGTCCTTCATTTATGGTTATTACACGCCTGGTATATATGATTAGTTCATATATGCGTCCGTGGCATTTCATTGATATATTCTATATACATAGCCATTACCCTTTTTATATGGTTTGAAAAGTTTGTTGAAACTAAAAGTGATTAAAGTACTATTAATGTTTCATTCTTCTAATGATTATGCAATATATGAAATTAATTATAATTTCTATATGATGAGATATTGTGATGGATTGATGGTTTATTGCTAAGTCTGTGCATGATTGATTATACCTGTGTTGGACTTATGTCCTGAATAAATTGAGTGGTATATTTGCATTCTCATTGTTAAATGCAAAATTATTTTAATAACTACAGGTAGCTTGATCCCTATTAATAAAGGTATGTAGGCAGCTCAGATTTTATACTGAGTGCAGCTGCGAAAAATATATACATATTTATTTGACTGTTAAAATTATTTACCGAGATGTGGTTTGTGTGGAAATGTGTGCTGGTAGATTGAATTATGTATAGGAATGTGTTTTCTTGCAGGAATTGCAATTATATGTATTTGGGGAATGTTCCAAAAACAGATGAAACTCTGCCGAAATTTCTATTGAATTTTCTGGCATTTAGGAGTTTGATTGTGGAATTTAGTAATTATGGTGGTAGTTGACTGCTTAGGGATTTAGTCAGCGTGATTAAGTCCTGCAGACAGGACTTGGGTATTGCGGTCCTGTCAATGACCCTCGTGAATAGTCTTGAGGTTAGAAGATTGACCCTTTAATACAAAAAGGTTTTGTTACCCTTTTACAAAACATTTTATAGATTTTGCATATATCTAGAGACAACTTTTTTGAATATTTTCACAAATTTTTCTCAAGAAATTAAGCCCACGTACTATTTATGCTTTATGTTTATTATTGTGATCGTACTAATGATTTATAGTTTAGAAGCTAGATCATGCAAATTTTCATTCTCCATGCAAGAATTGATTGTGTAACAGATAAAATCTCAACACTAATTAAGAGCGCTTTAATTTGAATGCTTCTAATATTTTTCTTCAAAATCTGAAGTTCCGGCCCTATTGGCTTCTATAATGATAGCTTAGCTACATTTATTGTTCAAGCTTCATTTTCCTTGTTCAGCGTGATCTATGTGTGCTTGCCAATTAAGAAGAAAATTTGAACTTGCACATAAGATCGATAGCCAATAACTCTCTCTTTAACAGTGTTCCACATGCTTATATCAGAAATTACTGCAGCAAGTTAAAAAAAAAAAAAAGACATTATCTAGTGGAAAATGGAGTGTTATATATATATATATATATATATATATTGTGGATCAAATTAATTTTTAATTGCTTAGCAGAGAACTATTATTATATATATATCTCTCTTTTATTGCTTCAAGGAAAATTAAACCAAAAAAAAAAAAATCTGGCAGAAGCTAATACACTGTAAATTAAAGAACTAATAATCTATTCAATGGTCATTTAATCTGTTATGAAGAAGATAGGAGAAGATTGAGCTTGCTCCAAAGATATAGTTCTCCACTTTCTAAGTTCAAAGACTCCATTCCTGTTGGTGATTGTAGAACTGATCCAATCTGATCTTGCATTTCTTCCTGAAAAAGATCTGCTTCCTTCCTCTTTTCCTCTTCATTCTGAAGTTTAGATAATTGTCCAGACCATTCTTCTCCTTCTGCCAAATCAGAACCAAGCCTCAGCTTCATACATTCGGATATTCCATGGAAGGCGTAAAGAGAAGCCGAAAACTTGCGCTCATACTTCATCCTCTTCATGGTACTTCCGAGCATTGACAACTCGTCGTGATCAGAATTCTCCTTATCCATTGGATCCACAATTTCTTCTGCAATCTCAAATGGATAATAGTAACTCGATGATTCAACCATATCCACAAACCGAAGATCCACGAGCCCCGAGTTCAAGTCTTCCTCCTCTTTCCTCCCTCGACAATGATTGCCATCATCAAAGCTAATTCTACCATTGTCATTAGTTCCATAGAAATTTGATTCGAAACTTTCAGTCATGTAATCACTAGTTGCTATATCACTAACCATGTTGCTCACATTATGACTGTCTTCATTTACATTGCAATATTCTTGCACATTGAAGAAGCTATCAAATATGTTATCTTTTACTTCTATTGCTTCCTCTTGTATTACTTGGTTAGTGGGGAAAGAGGAATTAGCCATTGAAGCACAGGCATTATTATTACTTCTAGCTTTAAGTCTAAGAAGGAGAAGATTAGTGATCCTTGAGGAAAGAGCTGGCCTAGAATTATTAGAAAATGGTGAACAAGGCCAAAAGTTTGTTCGAGTATTAGCACCGCGGAGCATACAAGCTGCTTCATCATAAGCTCTTGCAGCCTCCTCAGCAGTGTCATAAGTGCCTAACCACAGTCTTATCTTCTGTATCGTGTCTTTGATCTCGGCCACCCACCGCCCTGAAGGCCGTTGGCGAACACCAACATATCGTTTTCGTGCTCTCCTAGTTTCGCATAGAGCTGCTGCTGAAGCTGCCTCCATAACCTGGCCCCAACCCATGTTTCCATCACTATTAGTGGCAGTATTGCTTTCTTTCTCTTCTTCCCTCTCACTTACTTTCCTCTTCTTAACCATCTTTCTCAAACCCTTTTAGTATACTAGCTATCTCTTCGTTACTTTAGTCTCTCTAATGCTATTGATCAAGTGCATTGCTTATTAGACTCATTTTTTGGGAGATTTTCATACATTTTTTGCTTCACTACATTGTGTTGTATTATTCTAAAGCAATGTATTTATAAGAGTCAGAGTAGTATAAGGTATCCAATGAGAGAATATTTGAGGATGTCTTTAGACTATGCCTAGTTGTAGCTACTTCTTTGTACTTTGTTAAGTTCGGCTTTTGATAATCAGGGCAGCAATGAAATCTAAGTTTGATGAAATAGAGGGAATCCTCTGAAGACAAATAAAATAGTTCATTTGACCAAGTCACTCTTTAGTTCCTCCAAAATTGACAAATTCTTGGCTTAGCATATATGGGAGGCAAACTTATTGAAGATGTATTAGGACGGGTATTTGTACAAGGACCAACTAATATGAGCATGAGCCAAGATGTTTGATCAATTACATATCAACAAAAAGGCGGTTATAAAGGGTTTGCATGCATTTGAAATTCCATTTATTATCTTAAATATAGAATAATATTTTATCATTGGTGCTTCATATGCTTCAACTGGGTAAATTATTTTGGTTGTGATGTTTATATTGACAGATTTATGTGAACAAAGGAGAGAAGGTCATGAATTGTTAATTATCTATTTTTCTTTTATATTATAAATAATTTAGAGGTACATCTAATATAGTAATGGTAAGACTTTTTTTTGGGGATAAAATGGTAAAATGGTTAATTATTGGAACATATATATGTATATAGAGACAAAAACTAATTAATTAGAAGCATTGTATAAATCAATCTTGTGAAAAGAGATGTATTTGTATGATTGTGATTTGTAGGGTAATGGTTGATGGAGTAGTTGATTAGTTTTTCGACAACAACAACAAAAGGCAAGATTTTGCTAATTCAAAAACGAGGCCGTCCCATGCAACTTATAAATATCTATAATCTTTTGCTTAATTAGCCGCAGGCCCGAGATTACAACGTCATCAAAGTCCTTTAACCTTGGGAAGAAATTATAAATGTAAATTGAATATTACTTTAAAAATAACATTTTTGAGAAAGTAAGGCGAAGAATAGAAAAAGAATAAGAAGGAAAACAAAAAACAAAAAACTTAAATCCTTTATCATTGCCCTTGAGATCAGTTTCTGGATGGGAATTAGGTCCTAAAACCCAGGTTCATATCAGTTCATTATTGAAGAGTTTGGTAAGTGAGACAAAGAAGGAGATTGTCCAAAGGAAGAGACAGAAAACCGGAATGCTTGCAAAATTCCTCATTTGCGTTGTTTCTGTTGTTCTTATTACTCATTGAAATTACCACCATTTTTCGTTCTTAGATTATATATATATATATATATATATGTTCAAGTTTTTATTTTAATATTTTTATAGGAGTAGCTCTTTTTGCAAAGATCAATTCACTCTTTGTATTATTTACTTTTCACACCTTACTAAAAATGTATTTAATTCAAAAATAACTTAATGGATAATCAAAACCGAGGATTTATATGGATATAACTGAAAGTAATATTCTTAATTTTTACAGTTCAATGCATTAAAAAGCAAAAAATATAATACACATCTCCTCCAGTCATAATTGCTCCAGTAATAAAATAATAACATCTAATATATTTTAATAGAGTTTCTAGCTTTTATTTTAACAGAGTTTTTGTTTATTCTCATTTAAAAATATAACATTTAATTTTGATGGAACTATATACATTATATAGATTATACTAGGATCCTTCTACAAGAGCAATTGATAATATTATCCTTTAATTAATTAATTATCTAAAATAATAATATGCGGGTCATCCCAATCTTTACATTCTCCCATTTGGCTCAAGTATTATAATAAAGAATGAATGGCAATAAACTTTAAACTTATTTTTTTTTTGGTAAAGGAAAAAAAAAAAATACATACAAGCAGTGGAGTCATAGACTTTGTTATGAGGATTTTTAAGATATGGGTCAGGTAACATTCCAGACCCCTTAGCACCCCTACAAGCCCACATTTGATGAGGCCCATCAGTCACTGACGGGCAGAGCCCAGTCCATCAGACAAGGCTAAAGGCGAGCCCAGGCACGGTGTGAACATAGATGAGCCCGATTAGGCTATAGTTCTTAGCTCATAACTTGACTTACCTTTAAGTCCAAGTGTCACGATCACAGGGAAGGAGGGTTCTTAACCCTAACATCCAAGCCATCGGAAGCAAGTATTTAAGGTAAGGTTAGGTGAGTGGGAAAATGATTTTCTCCTTAGAATTGGAACCCTAAACACTCCCTAACAATCCTAAATCAGTCGCCATCACAACTTTGACAAGTTTTAGGAGGGCCCCTATGTGTGGAACTGGAGGCAGGCTGCATAATAGGAATACCTGAGAGGAACCTGAAGGAGTTTTCTTGGAATAGCCCGTGACTGACTTTGGCATCGGAGTGGGAACACCGGTGACACCACCAGCCCCCCCTCTAACGTCGTTCCTTTATCTCGCAGGAGTTAGGGAAGAAATCTAGGATCCTGCCAGGAAAGTGCCGCATGATATCAGATTTTTAGGGTGACAAAAATCAGGCAACAACAGACCTAGGAAATATTTAGTGAGTGGATCGATCCATATGTTTTTTTAACCTGATAAGAGTCTTCGATGAGATCCTGTGTCGCTAAATGAGCACCTGAGTTTAAATGGGGCTACCAAGATTGACTAGAATCACAACTCCTGCACTCGGATGTGTGATAGTTCGGCTGGCTCCTACCACTGGACTACACCCTTAAGTGAGCTTTAAACTTAATATGGACAGCTGAAAACTATCCAATTCCACTGATAATGAAAACTTTAATTTCTCAAAAGAAATTATTCATAATCAGACTTTGCTTTCCATGTACCACATGTAAACTTTATGAACTTCCTATAGGCTTTATGAAAATTCTCATAAACTTTATGAACCAAGTTCCAATAAGCTTATTCAAGTCCAAAATAAAATAATCTTATCAAAGATTACAATAATAATATATTTATGTGCACAAAATAGCCTTTACTTCTAACTGAAATTAAGCACCAAAACAATAAAGAAAACCAGACTAAGAAGAGTCAATAAGTCCCATATGCTCCACGTGACCTTTGTATAGATTAGGCGCCAATCTTTTAGTCATGGAATCTGCAATCATAAGACGTGTAAACGCTCAATAGTCACCTCATGGTCCCTTATAGATCTTTAATAGTTAAATAATTATTGTTGAAACTTTTGGTCCCATATGTTTTTTTTTTTTTTTTTTTTTTTTTGCTAAAAGAAGACAGTTTTATAAAACCAAAAGAAAGTTTACAAACCAGAAAGCCCGATTAGACAGAGGTGGAAACCCTCTTATCCATTATTAGACAGTCAAGCACCGACTCGGGATAAAATTCTTGTCGAAGAAAACCTGAGTAATCATGAGAAGCTACTCATTTGGCAAACAAATGAGCACACTTGTTACAAGAACGATTACACCACAAAAAACTAGCATTACAAAACAAAGAACGAAAATGTAAAATTTCCTTAACAAGCTGCTCTAAAGTCCAGTGGATCTACCTGTTGTTTCCTCCATTCAACCAAAAAGTTATAGTTTAGGCATCAGATTCACACTCAATGTTATCACACCATTCCTCATGCTGATCAGAATGGCTTTATGAATGGCCATAAGCTCAGAACTAACGGAATGGTAGTACCAACCTTGAAAGATTGAGCTTCCAAAATGTCACCAACATCATTCCTAGCCACTATACCCAAAAACCTGTGATCTCCTCGAACAATTGCATCCATTGGAGGCTGGAACAATATGGTTTCCTCCCTGCATGCGGTCCCCTTTGTTGAAAGCATTCTTGAGCTCCTCATATCTACTTATAATCATGGTGGCACTTTTCATTCCTCACCCACCATATATGATCAAGGATAGTAGCACTACACAAAATAAAATTCTCCCGATCTTTTTTCGTCATTGGTCCGAGGAACTCAGGGTTATTGTTAGAGAAGAAAACTACAAATATATTATCACAACGCATATGATAAAATTGACAACTTTAAGACATTTGATAATTGCGTAACTACAATGCCTGTAAAGTACCTTCATAGCATGCAATGAAGTCTACCTTCATAGTAGACTGCGATTACAGATTGCTTAACATTCCTCCAAGACATAGCCTCTCCAAATAATAAAAATATATATTCTGAAGTAGCTTTTTTTAAGTGTACACATCCCGCATAATTAGAATTTGGATACCCAACCACTTCTAAATGGTCAATCCTTTTATAAATGTGCCTGTAATTCTTAGTTCCTTGCAAGTATCTCATAACCATTTTAGCAGCTTTCCAATATTCTAATCCTGGATTAATTTGATACATGCCTAACATTCCTACTATAAAACCAATGTATGGCATCGTAAAAACTTGAGCATACATTAGACTGCCAACTACTAAAGCATAAGCAAAGCCATTCAATCATTTTTGGGACATTGATTCAAACTGAACCTTTAACAATGGGTGTTATAGTAGATGAAGAACCTTTCATGCCAAACCTCTCTAAAACCTCTTCAGTGTAGGCGTTCTAAGACAACCCTAATGTCACTTGGAACTTGTCTCTGTGAATATCTATACCAACAACATGAAAGGCTTTACCCATATACTTCATTCAAAGTTTTGAGTGAAGAATTGTTTCGCAAACAGAAGTCACAACTTGCTAATAAAATATCATCTACATAAAAAACTAGAAAAATATACTTACTCTCGTTGATCTTGAGATATAAACAATGACAAAAAAACATTTCATCAAAACCATATGAAGTGACAACAGTGTGAAATTTCAAATACCACCGATGGGAAGCCTATTTGAGTCATATATAGATTACTTTAATTTACAAACCAAGTGACTTGCCTCATCTTTAATAAACCCTTCGGACTGCTTCATGTACACTTGCTCCTCAAGATCTCCATTCCAATATATCGTTTTCACTTCCAACCAACCTTTCTCTTTGTAGAGCTCAATTAAAGGGGAATTAGAGTTAGGTCCTTTAACAATCCTTGTGTTTATTGGGGTACAACAACAACAATAATAATAGTTTTTTGAAATTCCTGACCAAATTCACGGTCCAACCTTTAGCAAATCAAAACCAAATCAAATTAAGAACAGAAAATAATCAAGGCTATAACAATAAAAGAAAAAGGAAAAGGGCTTGCTGATAGCAACTCTCTTGCACACATTTATAAATGCCTACAAAATCAAATACAACATGCATGCATAAATACACTGCATGACCTATTTTCTGGACAATCTTATTTGACATGGGAAAAGAATCAAATGTTCCAAAAATGAGAGTAAATGTTTCAAACCGAATACTTTGTCTTGCACTTCAAACTTAAGCAGAAGAAATGAGAGGACTGTTAAGGTCATCAATGCTTGAAGAGAAACGCACAGGCCTCAAGGCTGGATCTTGGTAGGCAGTGACCAGTTTGTCGTAAAATTCACTCATTTCAGGATCATTCTCTTCCTGCCTATCCTTCTTTATCAAACTCTGAAAACAGAAAAGAACCCTGGTCAACAAAAGGATGAAATACAGAAAGCACAATGAAAACTGGGAATACAACCACAAGTGGCATAAGAGTATGGTGTAAATACTGCCATGGCCTTTAAACCTACCTCAGCAGAGTAAGCAACAAAATTGGGGAGGAAGCGTTTCCGGCAGTACTCATTGAACAGAAGTGTAAGGACTGGAAGAGGACAAAGTAAGGTTGATGCTAAAGAGAGCTTCTTCAATGAGAAGATTCCCACCGCAATAGCATGCATGAGTACCAGAGAAAATATCATTGAATCGTGCACAATAGGCCAGAACTTTCCTGCAGATTCATACCTTGGCGCATATACATTTATGAACTGCAGCATAAAGTTTCCAGCATCAGTAAAAACTAAAATGAAAATACTTCCAAAATCTCCAAAAATTTTGGACCACTCCTCTAACAATTGAGGAATGGCACGGATTGTTTTTTTGAGACTGGATGGTATAAAAAATACATATTCATGTTCCTCTAATTTGTTGAAATTAGTAGATCAGGTATGGAGCAAGACAATATTAGCAGGAACGAAGCCTAATATCAAGTAGTTAAGGAGCACAAGAAAAATTAGTGTCTAGGGTTATGAAAGTCAAGCCTATATGCACCCTCCTGAAACTCCAACATCTTAATGATCGTGAAATGAATAAAGGTTGTTGGGTAATGATGGAAAATAAGCCAGCACTGCTGACAAATAAACATGCTGTTCTTTCAAAAAATTTCCATTAAGTTGCCAAGTTTGTATGAACCTGAGTGCTAGATATGTCTGTGCCATATCTTACTCATTTTTCCAAATTAAAAGTTTTTCAACTTATTCTATAGACTAGGCACGATTGTAACAGTAGTCATGATCTGGGTTTCCAACGCAAAGACATTGTTATGTCATGTCCATTGAATAGGATTCAAGTAGGGCAAATATACACTTGGCCTTATACTTTGATAAATGCATTTTTTATGTAAACAATGCCAAAGTCCTAGTTAACCATCTTCAATTTGCATGTTTCTCTCGAGTATCATCTACTTTAATTATATTGAAAACCCCTAGAATACAATCCTACATGAACATTTATCACAGGAGAGCGATTGAAGTTACTGGCTAATACACTATCCCCTCTCTTACTAGAGTAATCTTTCAAATGTTGAAAACCCCCAAACAAAGCCTGTTGCTCTTCATGGATAGGAACGTGCATGTGCATTGTTAAGAAGCCTTCCTAGTGAAATTTTAAGACAATATAGCTTATTTACAATTTTGATATAACTGAAAAGCCTAGCTTTTATGTGGAAAATTTACAAGATTATTATTGTAAATGCACCAATGACAAAGCACTAGATACAGCCCACTGACCTGATTACTGTAAATGATGTATCCAAGACAGAGGTACAACAAGAGGAAAGGCAGAATCAGCGGAGCTAAGAAGAAGTATGTGATCCCGAGAAGTGCAAAGAAAAGAATTCTTGGAATGTCTTTATGGTAAGGAAGAGAAGGAACTTCAAGTTCATGATCTGTACCCTTGGTGAAAGGTCTTTTTATTAAGCTGAAAGAGAAAGGAATTATGCGAAAGAGTTCTGAGCAAGCGCTTGTCCATCCTGTTGTGACAACATATGCGATGAAAAATGATGCCTGCACATGTAGAAACAATAGCATCAGCGACCCCAATTGCATTTGTTTACAATTATGACACTGATATTTTCTTTATCTTAGCTAGTTTATAACTCAGAGTTGAGAGTTTATATGGTTCTGGTGATATATTATATTACAGCTAAAAATGTAGATTTCTGAAGAATCTCAGCCATCCATATGGCCTATTTTTGTTCCAGTGAAGTAACCTGGAGTCTATAATATTACATGAAAAAGGCGCTAGATATTATGTCCGAAGTCATAATTACACTAATACCAGCTGATGAATTCTAGCGGAAGGAGTTAGATGTTAGGTTGCTAAATTCCAAAATGCAAGCTCCTAATACCTGTGAATGAGGCTCTACCAACAGTCTCTAGTACAATATCAAAAAGGCTTTACCAGGCTAGATTTGTTATGTTGAACTTTGGAGAGAGCTAAAATACAGATGGTTCTTAAAAATAAAAACATGGAATCCAACTTGACCCAAAAACTTAAGCCAGTAATACTAGTCCAAAACTATATGATACCAGAGTCTTAAAATGGATGGGAAAATGAAATAAAGAAAAAGAAACTTTTAAAATATTTGTAAGCTTTTGCTTGTGATGCACAATGTTGTGCATGGTAGTCTCCAGAATGTAATATACATATGGGAAAAAAAATTTAAACAAGCATTACATTTAGATTTATATTCTCACCTGTGCTGGAACTGCAACAGCTAGTTTTGCAGGAATTTGCTTGGGCTCAAGAATGATGTCAACCACATAAAGAACTGTTCCAGAAAATACAGTAGCAAAAAATACATTCCCTATTGTGAACCAAAGTACTTTGTTACATGCACTCTTTTCTATGTTACTATGAGAAATGTAACCCTGTATAGATGAAAGGAACTTCATGATTGGGGGCACAGCTTTCAAAAATAACTGAAGAATGAGACTGGGAAGGTACCCTGTGATGACTTGGCTAACAATTTTCCTGCAAAATAATGATATGCTTGTTATGTTTCATAACTAGAACTAAATAAATGAAAATTTTGGCATGATGCATCAAATGGCAATAAAACTATCATGACATTGATTGTAAATTTGTAAATGCATGCCAGACACCACAACAAGGTCAACAACAGTATTAAAAAGCCAAAGTTCTCCTAATTCCTAAGCAAGAAAAACCAACTCAACCATAATTTTATTTTTTCTAATCGCTAGGCATAGTTTTAGTAAATGAAGTTTGTATTGCATAAAAGTCAAAACAGCAATTCACCCTCCAAGTGTGTTTTTCCCGTCCTTTTGTCTAAGGAAAGTAATTATGGGTTTGAAGATTGAGAACTCCTTTTGATTGAACACCTTAACATATTTCGATCACCAAATCAACCTTCCATTGAACAATTAATGAGAGCTGGGAAATTATTTTACTTTTAAATACATTAACATTAGCACTTCTCCAAATAGGAGGTTGCCCCCATTTTGAATAAAAATAAATAAAAAAATCTTCTCCAATCTTTTTTATTTTAGAATTGGAGTCTAAGAGTTTTACATTGGTCCCATCAAAGTAATACAATTCTTACCCCCAAGGGCTCAATAACATTCCACCAAAACGACTAAGTCAAATACTGTGTACATTTTGTCTCACATAATAATCATCTGATCGAAGATCCCTTATTGCAAAAGACAAAGTAATAATAATGAATTTTTACTTACATGGTCAGAATGCTTTCGAGAAAGGGAAACCAAATTTTCAACTGACTTAGATTGGTAAGACCTTGCACAACCAGAACAGGAATAAGGAATAAGATTGTAAGAGTAATACATGCAACTATAACTGTCAGCTTAGATATCCATCTACGCATGAACGATGAGGAAAAGAAAGGCCAATAAACATCATGAGGTTCGGGAGCTTCCTCAGTGATCCACTCTATGGGATTGCTTGACAGTGGCAAGTGGAAAGCAATTGCAGCACCAAGCCGAGACTTGAAGGACACAAATGCAGCCCGAGATTCCTTCTACATTTGATAAAAGAATGCAGATCAATAGGGTGGTAGACAGAAAAACTAGTCTGAAATCTGAGGAAAAATGCAAAGACTATCATCATAGATAGCTTCGGTTAGAGAGACTGCCTTTGCCGGAAAGGTCTCAGTTTAAGGAGATGATAGTTAATGACTTGTAAAGCTCCTAGTTCCAATAAATTTCCCCAGTATTGTCCCACATTCACACTTCTTTAGATAGTGAAGAAATAAATACTTGTAAGAAGGGTGGATATTTTGACAATAATTACTGAATGCCAGATAAAACAAAAAAATAAAAATAAATAATATAAATAAAAATAAAAAACAACCACAATGCATTGTCAATTTTCTTATTGGGCTAGAAGATTGGTCAAATCAAGGCACAGTCTAGAACTAAGATATGACCATTGAGAAAACTTTTGTGTTTAAAGTTAATTATACATTTCTACTAGATCTGTACTGATGCATTATTAAACGTCTTAATGGTGGATGATTCTCCATGTCATGTTATTGGTATTTTGTCTTCCAATACCAATATTTACCAAAGTAAATATCAACACAAGCATCCATATAAATGAAGATTTCCATACAAGAACAGATCCTAAAAGATATAAAGTACAAACAGAAATTAAAAAGTTATTTTCTGAAATAGGGAGAAAAGATTTAACACATACTTGTCCTGATGATGAAACTTCTGACTGCTCCAACCTTAAATTATGTTCTATGTCTTCTAGCTGCTTTTCATATTCATCTGTAAGATCAACCTTGCGTCCGCACAATCCAAAACAACAGCTACGCCAATATTTTTGTTGGGTGTGATCTGATTTTAAATGAATGAGCCTTCCATACAATTGCTTTGCATCATTCTAGGGGAAAAGATAATGAGACAACTATTAAAAACTATGCATAGAAAAGAAAACATCCAATTCAATTGAGATTTTAAAAAGAAGTGAACAAACTACTTCCTATATACAATAAACAGAATAATTTAGGTATGTATCTTATACCATATTTACTTTTCCCATAGCATCAAGCTGTAGCAATGAATTTATTCCTAGAAATAAATCATGCTTAAAACACAACCTAAAAAGAAAACCTACGCAGTGTCACTGTCAACATGTATTGCTCAATTTTAAGCCAGTCCAGCAGTTTCACGACCTTAATATACTTGATGGAACCCCAACTTGTCCCAAAAACTTGTCATTTGGTCTTGGACGCATCTAGTATATTAATATTGTACTAGCAACAACTTAAATAAAAGGATAAAACTCTTTCTCTGATTTGCGGTTTGAGAGGACAGGCTGAAATATCTATAATAGTTTTCAGCAAGTGCCAAAGGAACCATGCAAACATATGGGAACGCCACCGACCAATTTGAGAAAAGAACAAGCATGCATTGCATCAAAGCTAAAAAGGCATCTTAGCCCTTCTTATGGTGACATGGCACAAAATTTAAGCCCCAAAGAGTACCAAGGCAAAGGCTTTATCGCTAGGTCAGTAGGTGAGTTAATCATTATGAAGATCAACTTGCTAAATATTCAACTGTATTTTTCTTCACACTAATATCCACATTACATGAAGTTGACAATCAAGAGAAGTTGCTCTAATGAATAATTTAAATATGTTCACGTGTTGACTACTGTTAACTTACCAGTTACCACCAATTCATAAAATCACATAATTTTTTACAGCATTACCTACTCTGCTGCCCATGCTGTATCCTGAATCCTGATACTGTTTGTTGCTGCCCATGGCTTTTATCAAGACATATATGATATATCAAGTTAAATGCTAAAATAATGTTGAAGTATGCATCCAGAAAAGACTTTCTCAAGAAAAAGCACCAACATGAAAAACCTAGTCACCAAGTAAAGGTAATGTTTGCATTGTTCCATACATGATCCTTCATAACAACATATCGATTTTTTCAAAGAGAAAAATAAATAAAAATTAAAAAAAAAAATCCAAAACAGGGATATGGATGAATAGAAAATAGCAGATCATAAAAGAAAATAGATATGAGACAGAACGCTTACAATGAGACTTCGAAGTCCGCTTGTTCGATGAATAACTACGTGTGACAGATATGTTGAAGGGTGGTACTCTGAAAAGAACCTGTCAACACTATCACTAATAGTACTCTCTGCAGAAACAGGAATACTGTGAACTAAGATTGTGAACTGATGTGGTTGGGGTTTGAATGAATAAAAATAAGCTAGCCTTTTTGAAGAAATATATCTGTATTCCTGCAAATGAAATAATATTCAGTATGCAATTTAACTTTATGCTCAGCCCTTGTGACTGCAAATAACCAATCAGTTCATGAGCATGTCAAATCTTGACTTTGTAATTGTTGTTTTGGTTATATATAAAATAAATAAAGATAATTGTTGCTATATGTCAGCTTGATATGCATAGTTGCACCCTCTGCCTATAAGCTTAAGCTTTTAACATTGATGATAACTTAGGGTCAAAGTCTAGTGACCTATAAGTTCTTGTGTTCAAATCTTGATTTTCTTCGGCATGTATAATGCCCAAGCTCTACTTTTGGATTATGTTCAGGCTGACTTCACAGCATGTGAAGGGGCATATTGATATGTGTTGGCTTGATATACATAGTTGGGGCCCCTATAAGCTTTTAGAGAAGCGATAACAATATTCAATAAATGCACTACGCTTGCAGCAAGAAAGAGCTAGGCTTATTTAGGCAAGCAAAGAAAACTAATAAGCAAGTTTACACATAAGAACATGAACGAGAAAAAAAGAAACTTTAGTTTAAATTTTATCTTTCTTATTTTTTTATTGCTACCATTAATCCCAAAAGTTTAAGTTGACAGAAAGCAAGTCCAACTATGTAAATAATTTAACACAACAGAAAATTTTCTAGTTATAAAAATTAAAGAAATGTTAATTAGTTATAAAGATACCTTTAGAAAAATAAATTAATCAAATTTGAAAAATAAGATCAAATTCAGCTTTAGAACCAAATAGTTTAAAAATGTAAACTAGGTTAGCCAAATTCTGCCTAAAATTTACACGACTTAAGCACTATCTTCTTAGAGATCAACATTTGCTTGAGCTTGCATAAATTGTCAAGTCAAATGCACCAATATATGAGCTCAACAAGCTCCACTTCACTTGATTAAAAACTCAACCAAAACAATTTCAAAAAATTAAGCAAAGTTGAACTATGCTCCTTTGCAAGCCCAGGCTCTTATATAGCTGTTACATCCATAAATGCTTTGACTTACAGGTTTAATTATTAATATTTAAAAGAAATTATAATTAATAGTATCAACCAGAAGCTTCAGAGAATACTTTTATTTTTTCCAAAAGACCTGTTAGTAAAGAGCTCCACCAAAATAAATAAGTAATATACCATCATCGGTCATAAAAGTACTATAAAATATCATATAAAAAGCATAGTTCTTTTAAGGTACTAAACTTTTTTTTTTTTTTAACTCAAAGTTTAGATGTATTATCAAGCAAAAAATGCACATTTCCACTTACATAATAAAGTAGATAGCAGACAAAGATTGTGACAACATACACAGCAGAGAAGTGAATCCATAACCTGACAAAAGGCACCGACTGAAAATTATTTTCAAAGTCAGCTATATAATACACAGAAAATCAATATTATGAATGAAATGAGAAAGTTTATTACTTTCCTAGAACTCAACAAAGCAAAGAGAAATGATTGTAAATTAAGAAACCAATTATCCCACTCATTAAATCTACATAATTAATGGAGTTCAACCTCTAGGATTTAGATAAACTTTAAGATTTACCTTTTTGAGCCATTTTTGATATTTGAAATAGTAAATACATCCAGGGAGTTATTTGGAAGATCAGTAAAGTCAACAATGTGAAGCTCTCCAGTGCAGTTCACTGGTAGAAGAACAAAGATGCCAATAATCGCAGCAAACAAGAAAACTTTCAAACTGCAGCAATACAAATTAAGCATGAACTTTTGTGATGATGAAAGATGGCGTAAAAGAAACACATGACCAATAAAATTCCGACTATCAAGAACAAGTAATGACAATTCACAAGTCAACAATAAGCAGTGCTATCTCTTGGTTGCAGTGAGAACATTGAGAAAGTACAAAGAATTCACGACTAGTACTTCTAGTGTCACTCACAAAGGAAAAAATAAAGGAATACCTATACCACTTTAACTGCGTTGACATATCCACATCAAGATGCAAGAATGTTACCTCTTTGTTTATATGGGCAAATATTATCAGCATGTATTTAAACATAGTAACTTGAAGAAGATTGCATATAACTTAGTGCTAAGATCAGTTAGTGGCCTAGATGTCAATTATGCATATAGCTGAGCTGAGCCTCAACAAGTAAAAGACTTTTTTCAGGGCAAAGGGGCAGGAAAGAT
This sequence comes from Ochetophila trinervis, assembly GCA_003254975.1. NCBI lineage: Eukaryota > Viridiplantae > Streptophyta > Magnoliopsida > Rosales > Rhamnaceae > Ochetophila > Ochetophila trinervis. The sequence continues at coordinate 36,489 of QANX01006660.1, forward strand.
TTATGCAAACTATTCTAAACACTCAGTAGAGGGTGAAAAATAAACTAATAGTATATCCTAGAAAGAACCATTATTTCCATTATCCTTCAAGCTCCTAACTTTTATCTGTCTTGCACTTCACTTGTCATCTAATCTCTCTCCCTCTCCCTCTCCCTCTCCCTCTCCCTCTCTCTCTCTCTCTCTCTCTCTCTCTTTTCAAGGAAAGCATGAAAGCAAAGAAAATTAATTCAACAAAACATGTGCACTGTGTTTGATAATTTATAACTAAACCAAGAAGAAAACTTTATTTGAATATTAAACTTTATTTTTGTTGACAACAATGGCTTTCTTGTGAAAAAACCAAACAACCTGAAGGTTATTAGGCGCATGAAAACCACAGCATCCAAGCCTGAGGATGACAATAATTCCTCTTCAGAGAGCTTCCATGCATTTTTCAGCCAAGCAGGAGAAGGTATAAGACTTTCCAGGTTGAAATGGCTTCTACATTTCAATTTTCCTTTGGCCAGCAAGCGGGGCACATAAACAGCATAGTTGCTTGGATGTTTCCTCAATATAGAATACAATGTAAAGAATAGAACGCATAGGCCAGAATTGATAGCAACAGATGTCAAAAGGGCAGAAACAAGCATTTTCTCCACTGAATCTGAGAACGTCGAAAAGGAACGCCTCTAAACTGCCCAACTGCAGCCACGCAAGGTAAATACTTAAGGATAACAATACAAGCTGCGAAAATGAATGGAAATTTAATCTTGCTATAAGAACAAGGGAATGCAATATATATATATATATGCATGTACAAATGCATGGAAAATACATATGTTTATGGTGAAATGCGATGCAGGGTACAAATAGAACCCAAGTGAAGTGAACTCCAAACTGATTTATCAAATTATGTAATAAAACATGTAAAGTATGTAAATTCAGCTTTTAAATTTGCAGTATAACTTCCAACAAAAGGTCAAACCATTTAATTGATCATATTGCCATTTGTTTCTTATTTTTCCTCTTGTCAGCACCAAAGGGAGAGTGATCCAGATACTATCTAACCAACCCAACTAAATCTCAGAAACAAGAACTCAACTACTACTACCAAGTAACAGGAATACCCATATCACAGCTCGAAATATTTTGAATAATTCTAATTGATCAGGGACTTAAAATTGCAACTCGCTCTACAGAAACTTACAAAAACCAAAAATATTACCTGTGCTTAATATACATGGATCCGGACTTGAAGATTATATAACAAAGAACCAGATGAAGGAAGGAAGAGAGAAAGAAAGAAAACCAAGGAAAGTAACCAACTTAACTAAATGAAAAGCAGCACCAAACACAGAAAAAGCAAAAGGGGTTGTGGTCAAGGGGACGAAATTTCCCAGAGTAAAGAGATAAAACCATACCTTTTCTGTCGTTTGGAGTCGAAAGCTTTGACAAGAAGTGGATGCTACTAACTATATATACATATACATATTATATATATATATATATAGCCCAACAATGCTGCTACCAACTTCCACCAGGTAGTATAAACTGTCCTTTTCCGTACTATATTTTTTTTCGCTTAGTTCAAAATTTACTGGTTTATTTTCCCACAATATTTCAAAGTACAAGAAATATCCTTAACAGTGATTTTGTTTCTCTCTAGCGAAGCTGGGGCTTTTGCTTCCGCGAAAGCAGAGGCTTTTTTTTTTTTTTTTTTTTTTT
>QANX01006660.1:38203-125994 GCA_003254975.1 Ochetophila trinervis
TTTTTTTTTTTTTTTTTTTTTTCCCTCGTTTGGGGGGCAAAGGGAAAGGGGATGATTCGGTGATTTACAAAGGATGAAAAAAACAAAAACAAAAAAGAGAAAGAAAAGGAACGGTTTCTGTAGTCAACGGCTTGGCCGCGGAGAGAGGCTACAGAGGTCGACCAACTGCCTCTGGTTTTCCTCACACTGTTGGTCAACGTGTCTGAGCTACAAACGCTACAGTATCTCCAATACAACGCAAATACGGACAAGAAGTGTTTTAAAAATAAATTGTTATTTAATTGTAATATCCAGATTAGATCCAGATTAGATGTTAAAATGATATGGCCTATGTTATTCGATATTGCAAAATTTATTTTAAAAAGTATTTATGTTATTTTATAATAACATAAATACCTCTGTACCAGATTTTATAATAAATTTATTTTTTTATCATTTTTTTTTTCATAATTATTTTTTTTGAAATTTTTTTTATAATTATTAATATATACTATTTTAAATACATATTTTTAAAGAGAAATAAAACAGAACAAAAATCATATTGTTACATAGCATTTCCATCGCTTCAAGAAAAACCACAATTTCCAATTTTAAATTAAATAGAAATTGATGATTAAATTCTCAAATTTTAATCGAATGGCCTAGAGACCCAAGAGTCCCAGTAATTCAATTTTCTATTGCCGAATTTCAGAGATCTAGGACCAAACAAGATCACCTAAACCTAGAGACCCAGGCAACCTAATTGTACCCATCTTCGAGCACCACATCTGAGAGAGGAGGTAAGCAAAGGCAAATAACAATGAGGGGGAGTCATCAGAGAAACCACCCTTCAATGTCATGGAATTGATCAAAGCCACTGGAGAAGCAGGCAAGGGAGGGTGAGAGAGATGAACCAGGCGATCCTACCCTACCCATTTTCCATATTTTTATTCAATTTTTTTCAACTTCTTTTTCTTCTCCATAAACCCAAACTAAAAGCTCCACCATTATTGTTAACTCTATGATTTCCCAGCTGCAAACACACCTGCTTATATCAGAATAATTGGCCATGTTCCAAAACGTGGTTTACTGCTATTTTCCATTACTTTTTTGTTTTAGGTCGTAAAACTAACTTAGAGTTAGTGGGTTGTTTTAATTTCCATTAATTGTGCTTGTTAAACTCTTAGTGGGCATGATCTCATATTTTCTTGTTTCCATGTTCTTGTAAAACAGGTTGATAGCTTACCATTGCTAACACTAAATCAAATGACTCCATATACTTAACAAAGTAAAGACCGCTTTCCACGTTCCTATTTTCTTGAGTGAAAACTTTGTTCGGTTTTATGTATGGCCAATGATTGAAAAAGGAATATGCGTCGGTACACTATCATGACTTCTTCAGCCAGGATAATATCTAGTGCCTTCAACTAAATCAGCACATAAACCAAATCTGGTTAAAAATGACAAAAACAGATGGTCATTGCCAGTTTCAACCACAGACTCTAAAAAACAATATAACAATACCAACTGCATTGCACATAGATTTATAAAGAGTATTTCATCGCTAAGGAAAAAATGAATCAGTAATATCAACACGTAACAAATGTCACCCTAAAAACGAACCATACAGTTTAATTCTTTACAACGGTGCAAAAACTCATTATTGAATAAATCACATACAACAACTAAAAGTAACAAATGGATTTTTCCAATACAGTAAAAGCGCAAAACGGCGACACATATAACTGACAATCGAAACAGCTACAGCTTCACGCCTGCGGTTGGTCCTCACACTTGGGAAATAATCCCAAATCTCAACATTTGTCTTTCACACGCAGAACGATTAGGAACCAGTGGGAATTATCGTCATTCATGATATGTAAATTTGGAAAATAAAATGTCACAGAAAATCAAGAAAATACTAATGTAATGGGTAAAAATATGGACATTCAATTACATTTAATGTTTCCTATAAAGTGAATTAAAAACACAATTATATGTCAAGCACGATTGTGTGCATCTAAGTGGGTTTTTCACGAACCTTTTCACAAATTTCGAGCTTCCCACAAATTTGTTGACGAATTTCCAATGGTCTGCAAATGTTTGAATACCCTCAAGCTGACAGTTTTGACTCTAAACTTTTTGTTGCACAAGTTGTAACACACAAAACAATCAAAAATTTATATGTTCGTGAAACCTTTGGACAATTAAAAGCATTGGTGAAAATGTATTAAAAATTACATACCTAAAAAGCTGAGGTTACCAGCCACCGATAGGTTTCTTTGGCATTGTGCTTGGCTCTTTCATGATATGTTAAAGCTTCCATGGCTAGATCAATTATCTAAACAGAATAAAACCATACAATCTTTAGAAGTGTATTAATCAAAACCAAAGACAATGTTTTTCAATTGTGGTAATGAAATAACAGCAAAAATCTATACGTACACTGGTTTTAAAACATTCGTGGGGCGCAAAACAATGGAGATCAGATCGGGTATAGTATAGATACTTCGTTTGAACAAGGATCTCGTTGCAACAACACATATATAACCCAAAAGAAAGTCTATGTAAAGATGGAAAACTGGTGCTCACTTGAACCCCAAACATTAATGTTTTAAGAACCCCGTCAATCTGGCAATCACAAATAACACATACCTTTCTTCGAGACTTTCATCAAAATAGTATTGTAGCATATTTCTTTGCGAAGAATCATTTCGAACCAAATCAGCCACCTTTGCATTCTTACGGTTTTCAGAGTCAATTGAAATGGCTTGTATGGCCTGAAAATTATAATCATCGGGTAAAGGAGTCTACTTAGGGGGAGGAAGGGGCAACCATGCCTTCAAATCAGAAGGACCTTCACCGTGGGATGCATGTGCTTTGCCTCTCTTTTCTCCCATCTAAGTGTCTCGAACTAAGGCTTCCTTCAACGCAGCAATGGACTTGGCTAAAACAGCTATATCATTCTGCACTACCCCATTCAAAGTTGTAAGCCCATCCTTTACCTCCTTTTTGAAGCAAGAGAACTCCCCGCTCATTGCTTCCACCTTCTAGGTAAGGGTAGTGAGTTTATGAGAAACATCCATGGTAGATTGGCTATGCAATGGAATCTTGATGATTACGTCAATTGTTTGTGGCCGGGAAGACTAGCCTCCATCGTGTTCTGCCTCCTCAGCCTAGAAAAAAAATGGAAATGAAAGCAGGTTGAAAACCCAAAACCAACAGAAAATAAATGAAGAGACAAAATTTGAGAAACAATTAGGTTACGAGTCATCAATTGACCTAAGGGTCAGAATTTTTACGCAACCAACTTTTATGCAACTTCCTAAATTTCTTTGTCTCTGCTTCACTCCATGCACACACCGCAAATATGGTTTACGGAACTATCTATTTTCCCACCCAGACAATGTCCATGTAAAACAACTAGCAAGCCAATGAAACGAAGTAAGCAAGCAAGAAAATTATTTTTACAAAATGCAACTTTGATTTGAAAGATATGTATATTAAATGATCTTATTATCTGAAGGACCATCAAACAGCCATAAATGTACTGTGGATTTGAATTTTTGTACTTTCGGATCCCTACAAACAAATGATTGAAAGTCCAAGTGGCCCATTTTTTTCCTCTAATAGAGCTGGCACTATGCACTCGACTTAGATCCTTAATGGGTATGTAGACAAAATATGTAGGACTCAAGATCGTCCCCAACAAGAACATAGTGAAGTCACTATGAAGTCATCCCCGATTGCCTTTTTGTTCCACAATGCCAGGTGCAGGGCAACAATAGATGCTGGACTAATAGTGTGGACCGTCCCATGCAAATATAATGTGTGGCTGAAAGGATCAAAACGATCCACCAACCATATCACCAGCGACTTATCGATTAGAGCTAATTTACGCCTGATTAGGTATATGAACCCTAATTCTTCCACGGTTGTCTTCTCAGTATCAGTGAAATCATTAGCTACATCCCATACACGTTAAAGGCTGCATCTGGTAAAAAACATGCGGCTGCCATCGATTTTCGCCTCCGTACTGCGTTTTATCTTCGTCGTTGAAGCCTTTTTACTTTGTACCTAGCTCTTTCATAGCTTGAAACACATTTCAATAATAAAAATTACTTTATATTTACGCATAAACCTAAACAAATAACAACGGCTGAATATTTGGTTACCTCTTTGGTATTTTTATTTTTAAATTTGCAACAGCGTCCTGCATTCACTCTTCCTGTAAAAAAACATGATCAAGAGTTACAAATAATAAAGAATGTTAGTTTCCAAACACTAAATGTGCCTTGATGCTTTTGGTACTCTGATTAAAGAGTTAGGACAATTTAAGACTGCGTAAGTATACAAATACTCACCGGTAATTAACCAGGCATTTGATTTACGCTTTCCAATCATTTTTTTTTCAATGGGCCTGCAACAGATGCATATGCCATGCCACGGTGGTCACTGGACGACTGCTTAATGAAACAGCCAACATGGTTAATAAATTAGTCATTCAATAATTCACCCAACCCAAAACAATTCAATTACAAAGTAATATTATCCACAGTAGGAACTGTGGGACATGTCATAATTAACTTTGGAACTGTGGACAACATACCATGATGCTGACGGAAATGTCATATTCGGAAAAACACAAAGTGGAGGATCTTATGGATCTTTAAACACAAACCAAAGTTCTACTTTAGCTTATAGTAAAAACAATAATATACTGCATGGGAATAAACAAGAGAATGAGGTAAATTAATAGATTCCTACGGAATAAGAACATTTAAGTGGAATATGATTACTTTCAGAAGACTTGAACAAATTCACAAAAAAATTCGATATATACTGTGTTGTTTAAATTCCTATCAAACCATCACAAGTTATATACTAATTGACAATTAATTTCAGCACATTGAGTACAATGTGATATCATGATTTTTAAAATTCAAGGCATCAAGTTATTCTACAGGATGCTTCCAACTTATAAGACTCGTATAAATTGCTACACTCTACATAACGAGAGAACTACTACATACATTTCAATTTTCTTTTCCTTCTTAATACACATTATGTAGCTGTAATTGTAACATAATAGTTTAGAACAATATGGAAGATGCAATTCAATAACACTAAGGAGGACGACGATGTTATTAGACCATCAATACAGTCAATTTAAAAACCTTCAAAAGGCAAAAAAGTACAAATTATACAAGTAACAGCTCCATTCGTGTTCATAATTCTATTATATCATATGCTTCATGAGTGAATTTTCCAATAATTATTATTCTTCAATGTAAAACAGCTGCGAGTGTTATACTTAAGAAGAAAAATGACAAAATCTAAAGCTAGCATACAACAACTCTTTCTGATTTTGTATGCATAATCCAAATATTCCCCATAATAATAAAACGCCTCATTCAAATGCTTAAATCATAAAATCCTCAATTTCATTTTTTTTAATGTAAAACAAATTAACAACAAATAAAATTTTCAACAACTAAATCATAAAATCCCTATACTAAAATTCTCAATCTATTTAATTCTTATTCATTATTTTACTTTTCACTTCAAAAATAAGCAAATACCAATGAGTTTTGCAAATTTTTCCATCAAATATTTATATATTTGATTGTTTATTACAATGGCTTTTAATCCACAACTCACAATCTTTGCAACATATGGAAATTTCAATTAATCTATTTCGTCAAAAAAAGTACAAAATATCAAATAATAAAAAAGAATTAATATGTACTAAAAACTTTCAATTAATTTAATATATTAAATCTTGATCGCACAAAAATTGATAAACAAAACAACATCAAAATAAATGTTTGTTTCTATTATGCAATTGCAATTACTACCTTGTTTTATGGTCTAACAAAATTTAAAAAAAAATAATTAAAAATATATAACAAACATTCATTCTCCCCTTCGATACTAACAAGAACAGAAACAAAAATTAAACTCAAGTAATTAAAATGGAAAAAATTAAAGGTTTCACCTTGCTCGTAGATGTGCCTAAAATTGAAACCAATATAATTTGGAAAACGATCGGACTGTAAATCTCTACAACCTTTGGGTTTCCGATTTTAACTACAAACAAATAAAAAAAATTAACGATAATTTTTTCAAAGAATTTTACAGAGAAAACTGAAGAAATTACCTCAGGGAAAAGCACGAAATTCAATTTGTTAGAGACCACTAGAGGAATGCCAACTTTAACGACCAAACTCGTGCATAGACGCCGAAGAGAAACAACGGCGTTAAATTTTCAAAACGGGAAAGAACACAACGGAGGAAAACGAGGAGGGAGGAAGAATAACGGGGGCATTTATGAAATGAAATGGGGGCGAAGGAAGGAATGTGAACTGGCCGAAGAGAGAAAGAAGGACAGCGGAGGGTCGAAGTGAGGAGAATTGGGCCTTTTGATTTCTAGGGCAAATTAACGGGGGCGGAGGAAGGAAGAACGGGGCCCAAAGAAGGAAGGTGAACTGGCTGGAGGGAGGAAGAAGACAGGGGAGGAAAAAGACCGAGGAGGAAAAAGAACAGAGAAATGCAGCATGAAATCGAAACTTTTGATACGAAATGTTTGATTTTGAAATTTGAACAGATGATCTAAAAGTATAATCGGGTTTCCGTAAAAAAAATAAAGATAAATTCGCAAATGAACAAAATTAATATATATATATATATTTCCAAAATTTTTAACCAGAATTCTTGATTACCACATGCATATCAACAGGAAGTTCACCCTGTCGAATTTCACTGGAGTTTAAACTGATTTTTTATTGTAAAAGAGAGAGAGAGAGAGTAGTGACAGCTAGGGGTGGGCGCGGTCTGGTTTGGTCTGGTTTTTTATAAAATTCAGACCAAACTATAGATGGCGGTTTAGCTTAACAACAAACCAAATCAAATCATTAAGACCATTCAAACCAAACCAAACCATTCATAAACGGTTTGGTCCGGTTTGGTTTAACGGTTTAGACTGCGACATTTAATTTTATAGTCCAAAATAACTGCAAGACTAAAATTTAATTTTGTAGTTCAAAATTTAAACTAATTTTAATACTACAATACTAAATTCAAATTAAAAATATTACAATTCAAAATCTAAATTAAAACAATGTATTACAATCCAAGCTAAAAATTAACAATTAAAAATTTATATTAGTTATATATATATTATTAATAATAAAAAATATTATAAATGTATATAATATTAAGTGCGGTTTGCGGTTTGGTCTGGTCCAAAAATTATCCAAACCGCAAACCAAACCATTAATGACGGTTTTTTAACATAGTAAACCAAACAAAATCATTATCTTTTACAAACCAAACCAAACCGAACCAAAAGCAACGGTTTGGTTCGGTTTGAACGGTTTAGTTCGGTTTTGCCCACCCTTAGTAACAGCGTGGAGATGCTCCCTTCCACCAAGTGACATGGCATGCCAGCGTGGTCTAGTTTTCATTCACTTTTTTTTTTTTCTTTTTTTTCCTTTACTCTTTTGGTTTAGATTAATATATTTTTCTTTTCTTTATTGATATTTTTTTTTCAAAAATAAAAAAGATATAGATTAATATACATAAACTAAGATTGTAAAGAAATCTTTATGTTGACCAAAAGAAAAGAAGGGGAAAAATAAGCTATGAAAGCAACAAAGAATGGTGGGTATGCTAAGACAAATTTATGTGGGTCTGGTGCGTTTTAGATATTTGTTCTACCATAATATCCACTGGGAGATATTTGACGATGAAGATATCAGTGATGATATATCTACTACTAGTATTATTCTCCCAAAAAAAAAAAAGAAAAAAAAAACCAACATTGTAGCAACGAATGGATGATTCAGTGGATGCTGAGGATTTTAGGGAATGGGAACAAGTTCAAATACCATTTCCTGAAACCCTCCCTGCAAATCACCCTTCATGGGAATTCGACGCCGTCATCGTCGGAAACAATTGCAATGTTCAACATCGCTGCTTCTCCGACGTTTTTCATCCATCGGATCTTCTTCAAGCTCATTCTCACCGATCCAATTCCATTTCCCCATCGCCATCGCCATCGTCTTCGTCTTCGTCGTTATCCACGAGCTCTGGGTCCGAGGACAACGACGAGGCTCGAAACCGGAAGCCATGGTTAGCTTCATCACTGCTTGCGGCCAATGAATTTGGGAGGCATTTGAAGCTGCGTTTTGGGGTTATGAGCGCCGGAGTCCTTCGGTTGGCTTCCAAGGTTTGTGATTACAAATTGAGTCCCAGAGGGTTTTGGGCGGTTGCGTCGATGACTGGGATGGTGACAGTGATGGTGGCGTTGCTTTCGCTATTGTATACGACGGTGTTGAAGCGGTGGCGTCGAAGTGTTTATCACCATGACAAAGAGCGTCTGATTTTTCTCCTCCGCCATAAAGACGAGGTTGGTTTCCCCCAACCCCCTTTTTTTTTCTTCTTACTTTTTCCTTATAAAAAAAAACAAAACACAGAACAAAAATCTTTATCTGATATTCACCCTAGTCCTGTATATCTGTCTTCGTATCGTATTATATGGCGTATTTGTTAAAAAAAATTACTCAAATTTTAAATTTTTGTAATGAAATATATAAACTACATTTTTTAAAGTGCGTTCGTATCAACTCTAGTATCGTGACATACAGTCTGTATCATGTTTCGTTATGTTAGTGTCAAAACAAAATTAAACAACATTTACATTAATTTAATCTGTTATATTTTAATATTGAAATATTAAAACTCAAACTTTAAAAAATATTTGCAGATCTTATTGAAATTACTAGGTTGCATGTTTCATTTGGTTTTGTAGGATCTTTAATGTGTTTTTCAACCAAAATAAAATCCAAGCAAAATATTCAGCTTTTAATAATTATTGTTTTTTATATTGTATATGACAATCACATGCTGTATTTTTTATGATGAAATTGAAATTGACTTTTACAGAAAATAAGGCAGCTCTTGCTTGAGGTAGCACAAATGAATGAGATGCTGTCAGCACGCCGTAGAGTTCCGGTGCTTCGAATTGGTTGATTGGTTATATCCCTCTGTCTGATCCATTGCCTGCTTATACTAGAGAGGAAATTGATTTTTGATATTGATGAAAAGAGTAAATTGATATTGGTGACTACTCCATATTTAGTTCTGGGAATTCAATATAATTTTATCAGTTTGTAACATGCTCTTTACTTTGAAAAAATTAACCAAAATTAGTTCTCGGAATTCAATATAATTTTCTTAGTTTGAAATATTTCAAGCCAAGATTCTTATTTTTCCACTTCCAGTATTTTCCCAGGCATGCAGAAAATGGGATAATCTATTGAGAAGAAGATGCATTTCTGCTTCACAAATTCCTATCCCTTCATCCATATCCTTGCATTTCACGTAGACGTTATTTTGTATCATATTTATGTTTAATTTTTTTTACTTAAATTTGACTTGTAAAGCTAACTTATTAAATATGCAATTTAAACTTCGAAAAGTACATTGTATCATATTAAATGTATCATACTCTTATCAAAAATTGTTTATTCAAATTCAATCCGTTAAATTATCATGTTGAAATCTATAAACTCAAACTTTTAAAAATATATACAAATATATGTGTTAACATGTCTTGTTAGAATTTGCTTGGTCTAATTTCACATCACATTGTTCCTACAATAAATTCCAAACCACACCAAAGCCAACATAAGATGCTCTAAACCGCAACTACCGGTTAGTCTAGTACACTAGGGCCCCATTAGACTGTGTTAAAAGAGCACATTTTCGGGAAACTTCTATTTCAAAGTTATGCTTCGAAAACTCTAACTTCTTGAGTAACATTTCAGAAGCCATGCTAAATAGGGCTATGCTCATGTGACAATCTTAATATTGTATTTCCTAAAAGGGAACGAACCTGATGGTTTCAGAACTAAAAACACCAAGTTCAACAAACAAAATTATATGAAAACTAGGCAATCCTTCATCAATGGGGTATAAAAGAAAGGGGGCAAATAAATAAATGCAACATAATGGATGCGTTTACTGCAAAATAAAAAAGTAACCATCAGAGCGTGAAATCCCACAATTTCATTACAAGTTCCATTTTGCTAGATCTCTTTGCGAATACTATGGAATCTAAACAACCCAAAACACAATCTAGGCTAGAAAATTATAAATATGGATTACTTCTGTCCTGCATGCATTCCAAGCTAAATTAGGAGGCAGCTGTAAACCTACCTCCTGCATCTAGAACCTCATGCCATTATCTTGGCAGATCTCACATAAAGGCTATCAACGACCTTGCCAATATTCGATATGGTTTCCAGTGTTGCAGGGTATATAGCATCCGTCTTAGGATCGTCAAAAATGATTAGGCATCCAGCACCCTGATCCAAAGTCCCTGCAAACTTCTTATCCAGAATCATCTGAGACAACTTCTTCTCCACATGATCAACAGGCAGTTCAATCAATTCAGCAATATGAGCAATCTCCACTCTTGAAAAAGGCTCAATCAACCTGCAAAGATTCTGCTCCAACAGTGTGTCATAGAGAGATGAGAGGTGCCTGTGGACAATGGGGTCTTCCTCTAGCTGGGCTCTAAAATCACTAAGAGCAGTCTCAAAAAGCTTCAAAGAGCGCTTGGAGTGTGCATCTGCAACAGCTTTCATGGCATCCAGGTCAGGCCCCACATATTGCAGTCCTGCTTTGGATGATATTACTCCAGCAACATCGTCAGCCTGATTCACCATAATCTTGCACAGCAACATATACTTGAGGCTAAATACTGCTCGAGGATCTTCAAGTGCATTAAAGGCTTCAAATGCTTCAAAGAAATAACTATAAGCAGTTTTATAGTCCTTTTCTTCTGCATGAAGGATCCCACTCTGCAAATCTATAGTTCCCTGCTGAGCAGGGGGCACATATATGGCATTGGCTGCTGTTCTTGCTGCCGTGAGTGCAGCCTTGGCTTTAGGAAGATTCCTTAAAGAAAAGTGGAGCTTACTTTCCAACAAGTCTATGTCCACGAGAAGAAGCTTATCATCTAGCCTTCTCACTTCCTTAATCAAGCCTGAAAGAAGATTCAAAGCTTCTGAATACTCCTTGTTTTCCATCAAAAGCGCTGCAAGTCTAGCCTCCACTCTTTGCCTAAGGAAAGTTCGCTTCTCATCACGGGTCCATTGCACCATTTCTTTGCATAGGGAAATCTGAAGATCAGATGTTCCTGGTATTTTAGCAACTGCATCAATAATTCCACGAACAATTTTTGCAGTTTTTGCCTTAGGTATCAAGTTAAAGAAAGGCCTCAATTGGGTCAGAAGGTTCCGGAGATCCTCTGCCCGATTCTCTTGCCTAAGAAGATCTGAAAGGTTTGCAATAGCCTGTTCCTTTATCCGTAGGGCTTCAGAAGAAGATGATGGGTTTTCGAGAATGCGATAAAGAATCGAGATGGATTCAGATGGGGTTTTGGCTTCTAAAGCCTGAGCAATAGAATCAGTAGTTGCTGGGTGATAGGAGGAAGACATGGTCAATGCTTGGAATAACCAAATCCTGCAAAAATCTTCCATAAGTTTAATGATATAACGAAAATTGCATTCAGCTCTATGATGCATTGTCACTCAATATAAATTGCAAATGATTGGATATTGCAAGCTTTTATGCACCAACTTTGTCAAAAATGAATCTATGCTTAGAAAGACGATAATAAAGTCTCAACGTACATCAATTCACCCCCTAAGTACAAACTAGCAATATATTTAGGAAAACTGGACTTATTACATATCAACAATGAACTGATAGCCAACTCTTCAGAGACCGCCTACCAACAAGATTTTCAAAAGCAACAGTACAACTTTTTATAATCTTTTATTACATCCTAGAACAGAGAGAAACACACAGAGACAGAGACAAAGACAGAGACAGAGATATAAACAATATGCACTAGATTGAGGGACTGGAGGGATAGTCAAATATTCCTATTGTTCAGCCTTCTTCACCTTCCACAATTAAATTTTATACTAATATTGCATAAGCAGATGCAATCTTAAGCAGGCAGAATGGTTTATTGAACTCAAAAGACCAGCTTGAGATCTGTATCTGTGGTTTATTAAAAAGCCACTGTCCAAATGGACAATTCAACTCAAAATACCAGCTTGAAAACTGTATCTGTTGTTTATTGGACTCTGATATAAGCATTGTTTTGGGTCATAGGCAATTTTACAGGATAAAAAAGTACACTTTTTACAGTTAAGCACACTATATCATGAACCCCACCACCATAATTCCTAAAAAAACCTCTTCAGCATTGAAGGAGAATCAAACAAAACATGCTAAGAGAAAAAGATTTCTTCTTAGCCACCTCATAGTCTACCAACTGGCTTCATATAAGAAACTATTAAGCTGAGACATTCACAATGAAACAACTTGAAGCTGCAATGAGCCTATCCTAAAACTGACAATGCAAATACCAAATCAAAAATAAATAAATAAATAAATAAATAAAGATAAAATACAATAAAATTTTGTAACAAGAAGGAAGACCATTATCAAGATAACAACAATCCAGAATTCTTTTGCACAATTTGAAAATTGATCCAGCGTTGCTTTCATATCACCATTTTACGAAGTCCTAATTCTAATTACTAACAGAATGTCAGAAACTACATCATAACCATTTATATATGCTTAGTAAGAGAAGAGAACCACGCTAAGCTTTTGTGCTGCTGGCTAAATTCTTATAAGATTCACATCTCAAGAAATTGACAAATTAGAGTAGACTTAAATCAACATCCTCTAATTAACTCTAACATTATTAAACTTTTCCAGACCATACCCCTAAATATATTCCAATAACTAAGTTCGACTCCTAAATGCTGAACATTCTACAATAAAAAATCATCCCAAAAATAGTGGTTCCTGCTCAACAAGATTTACACAGCCAAAACGATTCCTACCACAAAATATCAATTGAAACACAGCCAAAAACGATCAGCTCATAAAGTTGCATCAAAAATTAAATTCATCGATCTACAAATCCAACAAGAATCGAGTTTTACGATTCCCTGCCGAAGTTTCAACCTCAAGCCTCCAGAGATCGAAATACCAATTTCTTCAAGAATCTCACAGCAGCAATCAGTGATTGAAGGTTGAAGAAAGAGAGAAAGATACGTTGCTACAGGTAACAGGGATTGAAGAATATATTATACTACTGTGCATATTCTTCAATACGAAATCTCAACTCTCCAAAGAGGAAATTATGAACATTGAAGAGAAAAGAAAGGGAGAGAACTAATTGATGAAAGGTTTTTATGGAATGCTGAAATTGAAGTTCTAATGAGGAAAAAGAATTTGTAAACATGGCAGATTCAAAACCCTAGACAAGTAAAAGAAATTAAACAAAATGGATACAAAATCTGCAATAAAATATGCTGACCTTTCGTTTAGCGGAGAAGGAGCTGATCGAAACTCTAGCACCAGAGAAAAATCAAGAACTTTCAACTGGGAATGACAAGGAGAAAAGAAACAGCGAGAGGAGGGCGAGAAGAGGAATTTAAGAAACCTCGGCTCTAAGTTAAAGCCCTTGGCTTAGCTGGGAAAGCCGGAAATCTCTTTCTTTTTTTTTTTTTTGTTATTATTGGAATAAAATTACAAAGTATACCCTCTCACCAATTGGGACTTCGCTAGTCTATTAAGATATTAAATTTTTTGAAGTGTTAGATTATTATTATTTAAACGTCCATATATAGATTTTTGTTTTTAAATATAGACTTTTACAAAAAATGTTAGACTTTGGTCAATAGTAAATATATATATATCAAAATTTTTTCATTTTAAATAAAAATTTTCAAAGACTTTAGAACTGTACACAGATTGAATTTGTTAGATTTTTAAAAACATTCAACTCAATCCGTCAAAGTTAGATTATTCAAATGATGACCCAACTCAACCTGATTAGGGCAATGAACCCAACTCAACCTATAGAGTGCAAGTTGAGTTGGCCGAGTTGGTCAGATTAACCTATTTATTTTTTTTTAAAATTTTTATAAAAATTGAATATTAATCAATATGATTAATACATTTTTCTTCGTTATTTTTGAAAAAAAATATTGCATGAATTTATTACAATGCAAGAAAATAAATTAAAAATATATCATACAAAATACAAATTATAATCAATATCCAACTAAAAATTTAAAATAAATTATGACTCAAACTAAAACAATTCATGTCTAACTAAAAATAAATTTAAATTAAATCTCAAATTATAAAAATCTATGTTCAATTAAATATAAAAAAAAATTAGGGCAAAATATTAGTTTTTATTTATTTTGTAATAGACCTCGGGTTGGATCATATTTTTAATTAACAAACTCGAACCCGACCCAATGATGTCGGATTGGAGAAATTACAACCCGCACCCGAACCAAATACTCGATTTTTTTCAGTGGATTGTTTTTAGTTGGATTGGATTGGATCAAGTTGAATCGGTCATGTTGGATCGTATTTTCAAGTTATTGTACACTCCTAAAAATCTTTTTTCTTATTAGTAAAAAAAAAATTCATCATAGTCTTCTTCTCCCTGGTAGATTACTTTTGTAATCTATAATGTTTTTCTAATCTATATATATTTTTATAATATATTTTTATCCACATAGATTTTTATTGTATTGCTACTATACAATTATTTTCAATTAAAACCAATGATTGATTGCTGAGGAAATTGAAACAGAAAGTTGAAATATTTAAAATTTGGGTCTTTTATTTCAGGTCTTTCTATTTTTTTCTTGACCAAATTGGTTGCTGTGGAATTTTAGTCATTTTAAGTTTGTTTTACTTCTACTTTTTCTTCTATTAATCATCTTTTTATACTCTTCTCTTTATTGTTTTTGGAGAGCACAGTGTATCCAAATTTTATAAGTTTTTTTCATAAATGATTGTTTTTTTTTCTATTTTTCTCTTTATGGAAATTTGGAAAACTAAAAAACTATATCTACAGGTGTTATTTAATAATGGTCAAGTTTGGATAAGTAAACAGTTGTTTTTTTTTTTTTTTTTTTTTTCATTTCTAATATGTTCATATGTGATTAAAGCTTATTATATATGTCAAACTGTTATAGTTAATATTAAAAGTTTAACTTTAATTACTTATCAAATATCATGTGCAATATAATAATTTTAATGGAAGACTCAAACTATAGAATGACAAGCAAAGGAGAATTTAAAGTAATTTAATTGTTTATCATATTTTTTTATAATGAGTACTGTTCTGATGAATTTCCAACTAATCCAGATAATAAATATTTATCTTTTTTACCAATACTGGTTAAGGAAGAAAACAATTTTGAACAATTTTTTTAGACTTGGAGCAAAAAACTAAGCATGCTAATAAATGGAAAGTTGATATAGCTACTAGCATATGGAATGATATTGAGATTATTAATAATAGTAGACATTAGATACTTTTTCCCATTAAATATTTTTTCCTATTTTATGAATATTATATATTTTCTTTTGAATTAGAATTTTTGATTTCATATTTTGATAATTTATGTTTTAATATATTAATCACTATTTTATCAAAGTAATTTTTTTTCCATTTTCATCAAGTAAGCATATATGTGCTCATGTAGCCAAAAATGGATAATATAGCAACATTTAGGACATCTAAACAATGATTAAACGTTTTGCAATGGAAAATATAGAGATATAAATATGAATTTATAAAAACCGTTCAAAGTATATAAAAATCATTAATTTTTTTAATAAAAGTAACTTAAAGTTATTCATACTTTTATAAAATCTACAAAAGTTTACTAAAGTCTACAAAAAGTCTGTAAGTAACAAAAACCAATAAATGTATTTTAAAGTCTTAATTAAATGTGTTCGGTTGGATTTTTTTTTCCAAAACTAAAATCATTACAAATTTTAAACTCATTTGACTCTAATTAAGATTTTTTTTTTCTTTTTTACATAGTAAAAGCAACTATAGTACAAATCTTCTATCAATAGACTTTCTTCAAAATGATTTAGTGAATGACATGAAAAATGATTGTAAAAACTTGTTAATGGTTTCCTACAAAACTTTTTGAAATCCCTTTTCACAAGAGCTTTGTAGGGAGTCTGGGGTAGATTTTTTGAATTTGATGTTGCTAGGTTATGTTAGTGTGTGGCCTGTAGAAATCTTCTGGATTGTGTTGGTTTTATGGACTGTGGTGTGTCTGGTTGGCGTTGAAATGCCTAGTTCACATCATTATGTAGGCTGTGGTGATTTTATGTTTGGTGTTGGCTTGTTTCCGTGACAACATTGGTGCGCTATTGTACCTCATTTGATGGCTGGAGGTGTTAATGTTGAAGCACTCCGTGAAAGGGTGGCACACCTAGTGGAATTACTCAGTGCCACTTCAACCAAATCGAATGCAAATGTTGTTGTTCACCTAAAATATATCACTCCTCATGTTGAAGCCTTTGCTCAAAACTTGGTAGCTTTCATCTCTAAAACCCATGATAAACAAGTAGTGCATGGGGCTGACTTGGGGTGTGGTGATTTTCTATTTGGTGTTGGCCTGTTTCTATGACAACATTGGTGCAATATTGTCCCTTGTTTGATGGCTGGAGGTGTTAATGTTAAAGCACTCAGTGAAAATGTGGCACACCTGGTAGAATTACTCGGTGCCACTTCAACCAAATTGAATGAAAATGTTGTTATTCGTCTAAAACATATGGTTGCTAATGTTGAAGCCCTTGCTTAAAACCTAACAGCTTTCATCACTAAAATCCATGATAGGCAAGTAGTGCATGGGGCTGACTTGGAGTCTTTACGGAGTCAATGAGAGAAAGACAGCATGCAGTGGAGGGAAATGTGGTTGTACTTCATCAATCTGCAAACATCCCATCCTTATCCTCTACGACAGAGGTTCTACCTTCGAAGATAAAGGTAGATGCCAAGTTATTGTGGCAAACAAGGCTGCATGATGATGAACATGCCAATAGGCCAAAAATAGAGACTTGGGAGAGCCTCAAGAAGGAATTAAAGGCACAATATCTGCCTTGCAACAAAATTTGGCTTGCAAAGGACGCGTTGGAGGATCTCAAACACATAAACTTTAGAGATTATGTGATGGAGTTTAGTTCTTAAACACACTAGAATCTGTTCATTTTTGTATTCGGTTTGCAGGGCTAGATGCAAGTGAACTTGAGAAGGCATGGAGTAAAAAATTTACCTTCAATTATTGTTGCTGCAAAAGGTTTAGTGGATTACATGTCATTGACCTCATCTTCTAGGGAAAAGAAGAAAGCGCAAAAAATCAGAACACCAACGGATCCAAAAATGGAAACAATGATGCTAAAAATATAAGGAAGAACAGGAATTCTTCCATAGAAAATGGGGATGACTCTTTTCAAGGGAAATGTAAAACTCACAGTGGTTGTTTCATATGCAATGGACGGACATAGAGTAAATGAATGTCCACAAAAATAGGCTTTGAATGCAGTAAGATGGGAGGATTATGATGATAAGGAGTCCATTACTCTTTGGTGTGCTCTAATAATGCTGCAAGATGTTGTGACAATAAGGGATGAAAATTCAAATGCACCTAATCACTCGATGATGCGGAACCCCAAAATTAAAGAATCAGAAATCCCAAAACACACAAGAAGTATTGAACAATAATTAGAAACAAGAACCCGTCCTACCAAATTCCTAGATAACTTGTATCTAGAAATGTGAATTAGAAGGCTAGGGAAGAGAAGAACAATCGCCACAAAGTATTTCTATTTTCATAAGAGAGTCCTACTTCTAATGCAACAAGAAGAATAAACTAATTCCTCACCTTGCTATAACACTCTTGAGTGCAATAAGAAAATAAATTCTTCTATTGATTAAAATTTGAAATATAAATTCACAAAGGAATTGATTCCCATTTATATAGGGATTAGGGTTAGATCAAAAATCAATTTAAATCATTAAATATTAAAAAAATAATCCTAAGGTTGAAAAACTAACCCTAAATAAATAAAATCCAATAATAGCAAAAATTACAAAATTGCTATTATAATTCGAAAATAGCAAAAATTACAAAATTGTCATTATAAAATGTTTTGTTTTTAAAACGACGTCGTTTTGTCCCCGCAATTCCTGAGCATCATTACCACATTGATCCTTTGTTTGGACATCATGCTTAAATTATCATTAGGCCTCGGAAAAGTGTACAAATCATTTGGAAACTTGAATAGGTCTTTATCCATAATTCTTTTCACAAGTCCAAGCATTCCATTTTTTATCTTCTTAGCTCGAGAACGTGTCACTGGTTCACTTGGCAACACAATGTCATTATCAAGAATATCCATGCTCGAAGAGCGCTCGATGTCCGTATCAGCATCGAGGTATGGGTGGTTTGTTAATTGTTTAAATGCTTGGCTCGACCAAAGCATGGTAAGTATTGCATCATGTCAAAGCAAGAATGGGTTGTGTCTGCAATAGGTGCAACTTGATGGCAAGAAAGGCATGGCATGGCATGCGTTGGTGCCCAATGTGCCTTTGTCTCAGACATGGTGGTGCATGACAATGTTTTAATAGGTGAAAAATGTTTCTAAGGCATTGAGGTAAGCCTTGAGACGATACAAGACGTAAGCCTCAACTTAAATTAAATAGAGAGAGATAAAAATATAATAAAATGATATAAATATAAAATAACAAGAAAATCAATTGTCTTCAATTTTTAATACCTTGTTTGCAATAAGTCTTATTTCTTTTTAGATAGCTGCCTTGCCTCCGAAAACATCAAGATAGCCACCACCATTATCACTATCACCAAATTCTTTTTCCACAAAATCGTTATTATTTTCTTCATTAGTGTCAATATTTTCCCATTCAGATTGCTCATCCACCAATAATAGTGCTATTTTCTCTTTACCTATCAAATGTTTATATTATGGATTATTTCAATCAATACCCCATGTATTTAAGGCTTAATTCAAAATAGACCACTATGTTCTGCATATTTCAAATAAACCCTTTACACTGTGAAGGTTTAGTAAGTGTGACAATGTCAGAGTGTTAAATGACAATAATATCATTATTCTATTAAAAAAATAATAAATTTACTAAAATGCCATTTAAAATAAAATTTTAATATTTTTTATTCCTTACTTTCTCTCTCTCTCTCTCCTCTCTCACCTACTCATTTTTCTATTTCTCTCTTTTAAATATTTTTTTATCATAATATATTTATTAAAAAAATTGAAAATATAAAAATTTATTCTATTAAAAAGTAATAAATTTACTAAAATGCCCTTTTATATAAAATTTTAATATTTTTTATTTCTTCCTCTCTCTTTCTCTCTCCCCTCTCTCACATTCTCTTTCTATTTCTCTCTCTTAAATATTTTTTATCATAATATATTTATTAAAAATTTGAAATAATAAAAAATTATTCTATTAAAATAATAATAAATTTACTAAAATGCCTTTTAAATAAAATTTTAATATTTTTTTATTTCTTCCTCTCTCTCTCTCTCTCTCTCACACACACACACACTCCTCTTTCTATTTCTCTCTCTTAAATATTTTTTATCATAATATATTTGTTAAAAATTTCAAATAATAAAAATAGAAAAATGGAGAAAAAAAATTAAAATTACCATTTCTTTCATAATTATTAATATATCTTAATTTAAATATTTTGGTATATAGATAATTTTATTGATTTTTCATTAAAAAAATTAATTACTTTAATCTTAAAATATCTTATCACATATTTTGTTTTTAAAAAAGAAAAAGAGAGAAAGTAGAGATAAAACAAATACAAGGAAAAAGCCAGAAAAAAAAAGAAGAGAAAAAGAGAAAGTGAGAGAAAGAGAAAAGAAAAAAAGGAAAAAAAATGAAATAGATTCTTGTGAGAAGGAGAAGACAAAAGAAAATGAGAGAGGGAAGAGAGAGACAAAGAAAACATGAGAGATGGAACAGAGAGAGAGATCGAGGGAAGAAAGAGAAGTTATTATTAATTTTTTTTTTAAATGTAAAGAAAAAATTAAGAGAGAAAAAAAATGTGGTGAAAAAATTAAAAGAAAAGAAGAATATAGAAAGATGAGAGAGAGGAAGAATAAAAAATAAAAAAAACTGATACATTAACTGACCATTCATCCTTTATGACGTTAAGTTTAATATAATCTTATTAAAGTAAAGTTTAAGTGTGTAAATAAAATTATCCTTTTATATTATGACAAAAAAAAAAACGTTAGCTAATAAATAAAAAAATAAAAATCTAACCAAAATAAGAATAAAATATCACATGTTGTAGATTAGTTTGGCCAAAGGAAAAAACAAAATAAAAAACAATGGAACAAAATAGTTCAAACCAAATCAATCCATCTATTCTTGATTCTTCAAATAAAAATTATACATACATACATATATATATATATATATATATATAAATCCAACCAAGTACCAACAAATATCAATTATTAACTAGCAAGCATGGTAGAAAAAAAAAAAAAAACTTATCAATCTACTTGGCAAAGGACTAGAGCCAAAAAAAAAAAAAAATCAATTTGACTAAAAAAAAAATTGGTTGAACAACATAAGAAAAAAAAAACTAATAAAAAAAAGAATACCTCAGAAACAAATTAGTTTGGCAAAGGCCAAGGAAACACAGTTGGGTGGTTCTTATCCTATTCTTCTTCTCAAATTCGGCAATGGGCTGGCAACTTTTGTGATCTTTAATTTTTTTTAATGGTTCAAGACAAATAAACCTTAAAAATCCATAATTGTTTTTGAGAAAATTATACCCTGGGTACCTGAACTATGTCAAAAGTTACAAGTAAGTACCTAAGCTTTATTTTTTTACATTGACATACTTGAACTTGAAATTTATGACACCGTTCATACATGAGCCAATTTTTGTCTGTTTTTGGAAATTAGCCTCACGTGCGCAACACGCTTTGAATAGTAACAGGGGTATCTAAAGTCATTTCACTCCAATATTCATCTCTAACATCTCCTCAAATTCTTATTCTTCGACAATTTGGAATCAGAAAACTAGATAAATAAAAGTTAAGACAAAATTAGGGAAAAATTCGATCTGCCTCTCATTGAAAATTTTTAGATTTGCAAAATCACAACCAAGCCCGTAGAAAGACACCATGGATAGTGGAAATCAAATGTTAGAGCTACCAATATGCAACTGTGGGAGGCCAAACACCCAAAATACTTTTTGGACTGACAAAAACCCACGAAGGAGGTTTAATGGGTGTGAAAAGTACATTGTAAGTGAGATTTTCTTTTTCTTTTTAATGGTGGGATTAGTTCAAATCATGTATGATGTAGCTGCCCAAACTATGTTGATTTGGACAATTTGAACCAATTTGAACAATTTGTTTTCCATGTTGATTACTTTGTTGCTATGGATAAGGAAAAAAAATTAAGTTGTTGTTTGTATAACAATTATGCACTGATTTAGAATGGTGTTTAAGTATGGTATTGTTTAACTTAGTGTGATTATGGTGCATATTATTAAGTGAGATTTTCTTTTTCTTTTTAATGGTGGGATTAATATAACTGAGTATGATGTAATAGTTTGAACTGTGTTGATTTGAACAATTTGTTTTCCATGTAGATTATTTTGTTGCTATGGCTGAGGCAAAAAAAAAATCAATTTGTTGTTTGCATAATAGTTATGCTTTAATTTAGTATTGTGTTTAAGTATGATATTGTTTAACTTAGTGTGATTGTGGTGCATATTAGTAAGTTGTTGTATGTAGGCATTTTATCACTTAGTATAGAGTTTTGTTTAGTAATTGATTACTTACTTTAGGTGTTGTTAGCTAATTGAGTGAATTGGATTTTTCTATTATTGTAGGACAAAGGAAATTGTGGTCGTATTTTCTTTGCATGGCATGACCCACCAATGTGTAATCAATGAAGACACATAATATAGGGGTTACTATGAGGCATGCCAAAGATGGAGAAAGAAAATTGCAGGCTTAGAAGAATTTTAGTCTTGCATTTTGTTGGTTTAATGATTTGTGTAATGTTATGGTAACCATTATATAGTTGGGAAGAGGAAGGGTGAATGTAATTGTGGATAAAGTAGTTATAGTAATTTGTTTATGCAAGTTGCATAAGCTTGTTTGTATCTAACTTTTGTATCCCAAAATGCTCGGTAACTTTGTATCGGTTATATAGTATGAAATGTTTATGTATTTGCAATGGCAATGTAAGACACAAATTACTTTGTATTGTTAACTTTGTATTTGTTAGGCATATTTCATGTTACACAATTCACAGTAACAATATACACTCTTTGAACCTCATAAATAAAATACTCAAAAGTATAATATATTGCATAGATGTTGTAAAAGTAAACAGAGTACATACTGCTCTGTCCAACTTCTAAATGTATTTGGTACTTAACCAACTTAAGGCATTTCAAAAATAAATATTGCTTCCAACATGTTGGTGCTTTACCACATTCGCTCGTACCTAATATACAAAAATCTATATATTGTCATAAATATACTCAAAATATGATGTTATAGATACAAGAACTGTAACTACTTTGCATTGAATACAAAGATTTCAAAAAGACCATTTATTAAACATGAATGCACTTATAATTTTTAACTATTTTGTTGGTCTTCTCACTTGCAATTTGTCTAATGGAATCATTACAATTGGTGTGCACGTTTTGTTTTGTGTCCCTTGTAAAGTTGATTTTGTTGTTACATGTGTTGATGCACTTCTAGATGCTCTTATTGTAGTCTTAGAGGCTCTGGTACTTTTTTTCTTCGAAGTTATTTTTGGGTTATTCAAAGGCTGCAAAAAATAATAACCAATGTCATCATCATTATCAATGATAGATGCACTCTAAACAAACTAAAAACAGGCGATTAGGTACCTTTACTCTTGTTGATGATGATGCTCTTGGTCGCCTCCAAGCTCTAGATGTGGTGGGCTGGTCTCTTGTGGTTGCCTATGTTATGGTGGTAGTGTGGTGGTGTTTGCTACTGCTTGGATGCCTGTGCTATGGTTGTGTTTGTTGCTACTTGGGACTTCTAGTGGGATGCCTGTGTTGGTGCTATAGTAGTATCAGCCTCTTTCAAATAAAATATTGACCCCACTCCATTCCACAATTGAATTAACATTGGTTTCAAAGGCAATATCATCATCCTCTGATTGATGAAAGTAAGAGTCTTAACTATCATCATCCTTAAGCCTATCATCATCCTCTTGTTCACTCACACTACCAAAGTCATAATTTGCTTCATGTACTGAATGGGTCTCCATTTGGGCTTGAGGTGGAGATTGGCTAACCTCTGTGGGCTAGTTTTCACTTTCAAATAGGTTGTGGGTCTCTGATGATGTTTGTGCCTTATTTTGGATAGAAAGTGGAGTATGACTCTCAACTGGGAGCTAGGCTTCATCAAGGCCAACATCTGACTTAGTAGTTTGGAAAATAACTGCGGTATGACTCTCAATTGGGAGATGGCTTCATCAATGCCAACATCTGACTTAGTGGTTTGGAAAAAAACTGGGGTATGACTCTCAAATGGGGATTGGGTTTGAACATAAGCAATTTTTGACTCAGAGTTTTATGTAATAATGTAAGGTCTGAGCCTCAGGTGCCGATCCAAATGGGATAGGGCAGACTGGAACTGAGACCTCAGTTGATGCTCAATTTGGGCATCAAATGAAATTTGGGTCAGCAAAAAACATTGCGATTCACCTCTAGACTCATATTAAGCTTGTGTTTGAGTTTTATAGGCTTGGGTTTGGACTGGGTTTGCCTCTTATTGCTGGTTGTGCAAAAATCTAAAGGTACTAGATGGTCAAACCTAGTTAAATACAGCTCAGCCTTATTATTTGGGTGGAGATTGGTGCTTATCAATATAACTTCCTCATCCCCAAATATGTACATTAACCTTCCATCATCTAGATTTTGTCCAGAATACCTAAAAAAACTACCAGTGTTTCTCCTATAACCTTACTATTATGCTATCATTTGCACAATATAATATCTCATTGTATACCTAATCAACATCATTATCAACTAAGCAGCATTATCAAACCGTTATTATAAGCAACTAAACATCCAAAAAAATTCCTAAACCACATTATTGTCAACTAAACAACATTATCAAAGCATATTATAAGCAATCAAATAATCCATAACACTTTTTTGACACTATGTATGCATTTTATATTAGGTAAGCGGACCATATAGTCCCTAAAACCAATGTACTTCAATATATAACTCATGTGGACTATACCATACCAACCAACACATACATATCATTACTCTCAACAATAATACACATATCAATATCAACTTTTATACATTCTTTTTCAAACCTAACCCACTTAAAACCCTATTACAGATGCCATCTAAAAACTCAAAAAAGAATGTTCAGTGAAATGGAGGTATAAACAACAATTGTGGACCCAAACACATGTATCAGGTTTCAAACCTAACCCTATATTAAAAATCCAGAAATTTATCAACCACATATTTCAGAAAATCCAAAAAAAAAAAAAATAGTCCTAACACTAAATACAAATAAAATAAAAAACAAATGGTCACTAAAAGACTTACGACACGTCGAGCCATCATCTTCATCAGTATTATGTGCCATTGTTCTCTTCTTTCTGTAAACCTTCAAGTTTTCCACGAAACAGAGCCTCAAATTTCAATGATAAACAAAGAGAATCAAACTTCAGATGGTGAATTTAGTAAGAATCGAAGAGTTTAGGATGAAATTTTTGACCGATTAGGATTAGATTATATGAAAATTATTAACTATAACATAAAAATTTACCCTAACTTTTGTTTTTCCAAATCTGATCCCAAATTGTGAAAAAGAAGAATTGAGGGAGATGTTAGAGTATTAGGGTGAAATGACTTTAGATACTTTTGTTATTGTTCAAAGTGTGCTGTGCATGTGAGGCTAATGCCCAAAACAGACAGAAATGGGCTCATGTATGAACGGTGTCACAAATTTCAAGTTCAAGTATGTCAACATAAAAAAAAAAAGGTATGGGGGTGTAATTTTTTTTTTTAAAAAATAAAAATTCATGGTCGACCCAATTAATCCAATTAAAATCCAATAATAGGGCATCTTACGCCTTTTTTGCCCAGGTTCGTGAGGGTTAAGCTTTGGAAAAGTATGCTATAAGGCATTTTGCTTCAAATTCACTCGAGGCATACACCTTGACCGCCTTTTAAAACACGGGTGCATGGTATTTGGCAATATTAGCTTGTGGACAAATCAAATAGCACATCATGGGTGTCGGTAACAACCATGGTAAGGAGTTGTTGTGTTGGTGCATACAGTAGCATAAGACTTGCTTGGGTTGGCAACCAAGCATGCCTTAATCTGTGTGAGGAGAAAGCTGGACTGGCTCAGTCAAATGAGCATATGGTGCAGATTACAAGTTCTTTTGTGGCTATTTGTGTGGCTAAATGATATACTATGAGCAATGTTTTAAAATACGCGAGGCATACATGAGGTGTTTTGCCATTGTGAGGCGAGGCATAAGCCTCGAGGCGATATGAGGCATAAGTCTCGACTTAAATTAAAATATATATATAGCAAAATAGTAATAAAATCATAAAATTCATAACAAAAACATTAGTTGTTTTTAATATTTAATAGCTTGTTAGTTTAAATCTTTTTTAATACTGGAAAGTTAGTGGCCCTTTTGCTCCCAGAAACATTGTACATAGCCACCACCCACAGGCCACCACCATCATCACTCACTATCACTAAAAATGTATTTCGCCAAATTATTATTTTCTTCTTTATTGATGTCAGCATTCTCCCATTTGGATTTTTCATCCAACAATAGTGGTCTTTTTCTTTAACCTATAAAGTTTCTATAATATGTAAAAAATAATGAGTATCTAACTTTATTATCTTGAAAACTATATAATAATTAATTCAAGATTAAAAATGTAATGAAAGATCCTATTTGGCTCGTGTTGCTATGTGATCTCTTCTTTCTTCTACTTTCTTGGTCATTCTCAAACAAATCAACATGATGATGATGATGATCATCATCATCAACAACATCATCTTCATTCAATGTTGATGCATTTTCATCCCCTTGATCGTTGTCTTGATTAACAATCCACTCATCATCTGATGGCACACTATCAACAATTAATGGATCTTCGTCTTTCTTAAGTGTCTTCAACTTCAAATCTCTATCTTTCAATCTTTTGTTGTACATAATGTACACTAAAGAATTAAGTTATCGGGGGGCACCAAACAATTCCTTCTTTTTGTATGTACCTATTTAAAAGATTATAATAACTTGTCAATAATATTTAATATTTTAACAACATTAAATAACTACTAAATTTGTAATACCTAGTTGAAAGAACTCCAATTTCTCTCACATCCAGATTTCGAACAATTAAAGCTCAATATTTTCATAACAAAGTTTTGAAGTTGAAGGGTTTCATTTCCATATTGAATCCACCACTCAGCTATATCCAAAAAAACATAAGTAACTGACTCCATTGTCCAATAGTTAAATTAAAACATAACATTAACTTTAGAGTTGAAACAAATAATCAAATTAAATTTTAAAGGACATTTTTTGGAAACTAATATTGCTTGCTTATAACCAAAAAAAGCCTTTTTTGTAGCGAAAATTGTCCATTTGTAGATCAACATCCACTGTATTTTCTTTGCATACAAATTTATGCAAATAGTTGAACACGCCTTTCTTAATCTCAAGATGGTTTGACTTTGCCACATTCTCAACATAATAGTAATGAGAATTTAAGAAGTATGCTACAGCGTGCAAATCATGATGCAATTGGTATACCCACTTTTCATTGATGATGTTCCATATCTCCCAATATGATTCCGCTTCTCTTCCCAAATTTTCTGCTTTTTATTCCTTTGCAACATCCATGACACCATATATAAACCATATTGCTGGCTTGTTATCTGAATTCACCATTCTCAGCACTCCAACCAAAGGTTTTGTAGTTTGAAAAGCATAAGCTACACTAGGCCAAAAACTTTTGTCATTCAAAATTATATTTTTAATCTCCTTCCCCTTAGCTTTTTTTTTCCCATGTAGTGTTTGCCCATTACGCAAAAGTTTACATAGATTTCAATGGTTGACTTAACTGATAAATACTTTGCAAAGTTAAATATGCAATAGAAAATCTAGTGGCTGCAGGATTAAGAAACTCTTTTTCAGTGAAAGATCTCATTATCGCCGAGACATATACATGATTATATGTGAAGTTGCACACTTGTTGGCTTTCAACAATGCATTCTTATGTTAAGGTAACTTTCCAATATTCTCAAGCATAAACTCAAGACAATAGAGTTCAAAAGAGTTCTGGTCTCCTCGCCACTAATTTTCTCCTAGCTACCTTATAAGCTGAAGCATTGTCTGTTAGCACTTAAACAACAAGTTTTTCTCCAACTTTTTCTACAACATCATCAAGAAGCTTAAATAACATATCAGATTCCTTCACAGCATTAGATGTATCAATAAATCTTAAGAAAGCAGTGTCATGAAGCTTATTAACAAGAAAATTAATCAAGCTTCTTCTTCGCATATCCTTCTGACCATCAGATAGTATGGATACTCTAGTTTGTATCCATATCTTCCATATTTCAGCAACAAAATCTTTAGTAGTATTCAATTCTTCTTTCAAAATCCAAGTTTTAAATTCATACATGGTAGGGGGTTTTAAACCCTGACCATATGTACTAATAGATCTACACATGTTGGCAAAGGAAGGATATGTGGTAACATTAAAAGCAATGCCATCTTCAAAAAAGAACATTCCAATGTCTAAGCAAATTTGATTTCGAGCCTTTTTTGCACTTGTAGGATTTGTAGTGGTTGGAACCTCTTGGCCACCCTCTTTACCATGTTCTAAATTAGTAACAAATATATCTACTGGTCCTCTAATTCCTCTAGTACCAACACTTAGGCTATCCAAAGAATTGAGACAAGAACTAACATCTTCCAAAGACACTCAATTTTCAAAATAAGCCCCCGTATCAACTATCTCATCAAATTTCATCAAATTTTTATTGTGGGATGTGCTTAACTACTTCACCCTTCTTCAAGTATACAATCATATCTTGTTTAACTTAATCAGGAACTTTAGGAAATTGTGCTACATTGTTATGAGTACAAAGCAAGGCGATCTTTTAATCTTTTTACACCGCCTGTAAAAACCTTTTTACAAAATTTGCACTCAATATAAAGATATCATTTTGCACCTCCAGTAGTTTCCACATTATTATCATATTTTTAAGATGGATCTCTCCTAGTCCCTCTTTCACCATTAAAACCTCCAAGACCCGTTGTCGTCCTCACCATTTTTAACCATCACCTAAATTAAACAAAATAAACATCAAACATATAATTTCTATCTATCATACGGTCAATACATCATTATATTCACATTACCATCAAGTTAACTAAGCAAAATTATTAAAAATAAAAATATCAACTAGAATTGCAACTAACAAATATCAATAGACAATAATAATTAATAAAAACCAATTATCAACAATAAATATAATTATTTATTGGCTATAAGTTTAACTAAACCAAATTTCAACAAACATCAACAAGCAACAAATATAATATATATATCTAGCATGCAATTCAAAAATAAAAAATAAAACATAATATTTATCCATATGACTTGATTGATGCCTAGGAGTGGGACAAAAAAAAAAGAAAAGAAAAAACAAAAGTAACAATTTTAGACAAAAAGAGAAGAAAAACAAAATTAGTGTCCATAATCTATTTAAGCTAATCGATGCGGCGACCAAAAAAAAGTTCACTTAGAATTTAGACAAGAAGAGAAGGAAAAAAAAAAGTGTCAATGATTATATAAGCTAATTGATGGGTAGCTTGGACAAAAAAAAAAAGCAAAAACCAAAGATAAGAAAAATAAAAAATTAGAGAAGAAAAAAAACAAATACCACAAAAATAGCTTTTCATCTTTTTATTTTCTTCTAAGATTCAGCAAGTGCAAGTAGCTCTAAGAACTATTCTTTTCTACTTTCTCTTTTTCGTACTTTTCTTTTCTTCTTCTCAATTTTGGTAGCAAAGGGGAATACCTTGTTTTTTTTTTTAATGTTTTGTAATAGTCATCTAATCCCTAAAAATCCATTTTTTTAAACTTTGTGTCAACCCAACAAACCATTAAAACAAATCCAAAACAAAACACTAAGAAGAGGCGTATGGCCCATGCACCTCAGGGCGTTATGCCTCTAGGCAGTGCACCTCGGCATCGAAAGGCATAAGCCTTGCTTGGGAAGGTCAAAGTGTGCGCCTTGAGGTTTTTCATTAACACCTTGAGTTGTATGCCTTGTGCATTTTTTCAAAACATTGGTTGCGAGTTTGTGGAAAAGTAGGCATGCAAATGTGCACGCATGCGATGACGTGTAGGCTAGTGTTGTGAATGGATATGTGCATGCATATGGCTAGGCAATGTGTTGCGTATGGGCTAAGAGTAAGTTGTAAGCAACAAAGTATACACACAAAAGACTAGTCAGTTCACAATTTTAGAGATAATCTTGAAGTCTTGAAAAGTGCATGCAAGGATAAAGAATGAGAAGATTTGAGGAAATATGTTTAATTTTGTTTTCAGCTCATTTCAAGTTGAATACCTAATATTCAGAAAGAGGTCGTCAACACTGAATGAAGCATACTAGATTCTTAAGGAACGGCATGAGAGTTTGGCCTTGAACAATATATCTTTTGATGATTCAATGTTTATGCTTCAGGTCCATGAATTACCTTTGGTGTTCATACAAAAATGGACAATGGAATGGATATGGAATATAGGGGGTCAAGTCCACAAGGAGTCCATCACTAGAAAGTGTATTATATAGCCCACATATTTCTGCGATTCAAAGACTAGATTTCAATAACCAAACCTTTTTTAGAGGAGTTACTTCTAGGAGAAGAATAATGATTTGGAAAGGTAGATCCAGTTCAAGTATGAAAAGCATGCAACAGTGGCCACTAGTAGCAGTATCACAACTTAGATGTATAGTCTATGGCTTAACGTAGAGAATAAAGAATCCTACTTTTCATCAATACATAAAAAAAAAAAAGTAATCTGAGAAGGTGCGATGAGAAAAAAAACTAGTTTTAAAGGAGCTTGGAATGATAAAGAGAGACGTTCCAATTTGATGAAAACTTCAATCAAATGTTGGTTCAGTGTGACAGGGGGAATGACAAGCCAAAAAGAAGACATGGAGACTGCTTTGGAAATTAGCCATGAACTAAGCTTTTTAAACCATATTGAAAAACAATTTATGGTAGATATGTCTAAAGCCTATGTGACAATTTTAATTAGATCAAGCTTTCAAATTTTGACCCTCAACTTATTGCCAAATGGGCCACCAATCTATTATGAAATATCTCTATTTATAATGAACAAGAGAAACAAGACCTAAAACTCAGTTTGCTGGATGAGCTCGAGCTTGGCCCATCTTATTCTTCTAAGTTTAATGGTCTTAGAAGAAAGGTTGAAAAAGAACAAAGGGTGTTGGGCTCTAAGAGAGATGCCACATCAGTCTTAATGGGTTCTAGCAGGAAGCTCATAGTGTATCCTAAAGAACATGATAACGGTGAGTTATGAGAGGTTGACTCTTTTGAAATAAGTCTAAAACAAAAAGATTTATGTAGTAAGGAAAAAATAATCTCAATGATCGAGAGAATATACCTTTTTTAAGGAGCTTAACATGGGCAAATGAGATAGGGATGTTAGAAGCCAATCTAGGAACTTGAAGAAAAATGCTAAAATGAGAGTGTTGGGCAGAGAAACGATACAAATGACAAACTTAGCACACTCGTCAATGTTATTTTTGTTGATGTTGGTTAATAGGGGGAGGCTGTTTTCATGTGGATGAGTGAGCTAAACCTTGATGTCTATTGGATCTTGAACATTTGCATATGTTATGATGTTAAAGAGATGGATTTAGCTGAGAGCTGGAGCATTTTTACTTTCCATGAGACTTTTTATATTCGGGAGAAATTATGTTTTGGAATGCTCTTGGAATAGAAGTTTTGAAGTGCAAGATGCCATAAATTTTGATTGGGTACCTGAATGAGATAACTGACGAAATCAAAAAGATGGGATGCCTTGCAAATTGGGAATGAATGATTTTAAGATTAGAATAGGCACTCTAGATTTGGGATTCTCCAAAAATCATTTTATATGGTCTAATTGGAAAGCTCTAAAGGCTTGTATAAAAAAAAGACTTGACATATTAGTGGTTAGCAAAAGTTGAATGGTTGCTTTTGAGAGAGCAATGGTGCATCATCTGGTGGCAGAAGAGTCAAACCATGTGCTAATTTTATTGACGACTCGGGAGGAATCAATTAAAGAAATAAGACCTTTTTGATTTCTAAAAGCTTTGGGACTATTAGGATGGTTTGGACAGAAGGCACAAGAGGGAGAATGGAAGCTCACAAAACCCAGAGTCGGCTTAACAACATAGCTAAGCCTTAAAGGCGTGGAACAATAACCACTTTGGATTTGGTTCATGTGAGGACAAAAGATTTAGAAAAGAAGTTATCCATTTTACAATAATGTAGTAGGGATAAGTATGAGAAGCTCTAAAAGGTAGATAATGATCTTAGAGTCCGAACAAATTGCTAAAAAGCATTATGAGACTAAAACCTAAGTAGGGTTGGCCGTCGGAAAGTAATCGTAATACTAGTTTCTTTCATACTACTATAGCAGTTATGAAGAACAAAAAATAAATATTATAAATAAGGGCTCAAAATGATTAGTGAGCGAGGAGCATATTGCTAATTATTGTCTAAGGAAGTTCAGGGGCTTTTTACCTCAATCAGACCTAAAATCCTCAATAGCATGCTCGAGCTAAGTGGTTAATTAGTCTCAAAGGCATAAAATGTTGAGCTAACTAAAATTCCTTCAATGGAGGAGATCAAAGACTATGTATGGAGCATACTCCCTATTAAATCCCTATATCAGACAGTTTTCTATTACTTTTCTTAAAGACATATCATAAGGCAATTTAAGAACATATAATGAATTTTGTCCAGGAAAGATTCAAGGCTAAATTCATCTCGAAAGGAATTAGCATGACTTTATAGTGTTAATTTTGAAAGGGAAGCATACCACCAATTATAATCATTTTAGGCCGACTAGTTTGTGTAACATCACTTACATAATTGTGTATACGACTCTGGCACCAATTCACCTTGGAATTATTTCTTTAAACTAATGGGCTTTTACTGAAGGTCATTGGAGCGCTAAAAATACAGTCATTGCACAGGAGTTGGCATATGAGGTGAAAAAAATAAAGGGAGAAATGGTCTCATAGTGGTTAAACTGAATATGAAAAAAGCTTATAGTAGACTTGAGTGGGTTTTTGTGGATAAGGCGTTGAAGACTTGGCTTTTTTGCAAAGTTTAGAATATTGTTTTTTTATTGAGTTTAATCTTTTGCTGATTTGGGATGTGACAGGGGTTACTGAACTTGAAAAAGGCCTTAGATAGAGAGACCACTATTTATTTTCTCTTCATTTTATGTTTAGAGTTTTTTTCCAGTCTAGTGGAGAAGGAAAATGATATAAGGGGATCAAAATTGCAAGAGCAACAGTTGCAATTACACATTTAATATATGGAGATGACATCCTTTTCGAAAAACACTTGTAAGAGAACAAAAAGACTTATTTAAAGTGAATTGGAAAACACTATGATTACTGGAAAGAACAAATGCGAGAGTTCATGAGGCTAAAAGATAGGGCCCATAAGAGGCTGAAAGGGTAGCATAATCATTCTTTGTCTAGAGCCGATAGAGCAACTCTTCTTAGATCTTCAAGCCATTCCAGTGTATAACATGTACATTTTTAAAGTGCCTTTTAGGGTATGTAAAGATTTGGATGCTATGGATCGCAGTTTTTGGTGGAGTGCTAAAGGTGGTAGAAACCATGTTTTGGCTATAAGCAAGATGGATATTCCTCTATTTGTGTGGAGATAGGAGAAAAGGTAAAGGATTTTTTGAACTGTTTGATCACAAAGCAAGTGTCAGTTACTAGTTGTGGAAATGAGGTCTCATGGTGCCCCTTTCATTTGGGAGAACAATAGTGAATGTGGATGGAGCTTGTAAAGATGGGAAATGGACTGGAGCTTTGGTTGTCTGAAACCATAATGGGCAACTTGTGAAGATGGCTACCAAGCTTTTTTGAGTTGAATGGTTTTGTAATGCAAAAAAGGTGGTTAACCTTTTCAATTCAAAGCAAGATCCTGGTGTCTATAATTTGAGAAATGACTGTTAAGAGCTAAGACATCTATTTACTGGTAAATCCTGACCATTGAAGTAGGTGTAGAAAGAAGCTAAATGTGTTGCTGATATGGCAGCTAGGTGGGCTTTTAAGGACGAACTAGAGGTATTGGTTTGTAATAACAATTAAAAGGGTTGTCCTAAGTGTTTTGTTATCTTTGATTGCAAAGGGGAAAGCATTTGCTTCCTCTTCTATGTAAACTAGTTTATGCGGGTATTCTTTTATGTTGCTATTAATGCAAGCCCTATTACCAAATATATATATATATATATATATAACACTAGATAATTTACCAAGCACTTATGATTTTTTCCTATGTTGCTTCTCTTTGCATTATATTTACAATTTAAGTCGATTCTTTCAAAATCTATTGCAATAATAAACTAGCCCCTTTATCGATATGATTTTAACTTATTAAATTTAAATTCTATTTCCATTTAAAGAACTCATTTCAATAAGAGAAAATTCCGTTTATATTTTTTCGATTTTGTCCTAATTGTTAGAAAATTAATGTGTATCAACTATATATTATACCAAAATAATATAACACGACAATAATTAAACTTTTATTCAAGTAACACAAAAATATAAATAAATAATTGAGATTATAGAAATACTAGTAGATAGATCAAGACTAGTTGAACTCTATTTTTTTAAGACGAATTTGCCCCACTCAAGTGTTTATAGTTTTATGGCAATCGCCTTCCAAAATACAACAATCTCTCTTCACAATAGCAGCACTACAACTTAGCAAGAACATCGAACTAACTTTGATTTGAACTTCCCTACAATAAATGTATAATTTATACTCTCTAAAATTATGAATGTATGAATTAAACTGAATTTAATTCAATGAAAATTAAATAGAAATTATTCTATTTGTAGAGTTTGAAAGGATATGAAGTCAAAAGACATATTCATTCATAAATGTGCATTTTTTGTGTAAAGGTACCTTATCAAATGTAAATGTATCTCTAAATTGTGAAAAAGCATCTTTACAATTGAATTTTCCAATAATCCCCCACATGAATGGAAATTGCCTAAAAATATATGCAAATGACAATGTAAACGCTAGGAAAAGTTCATTCGGAAAAGTGATTTCATCGGTATAGATAGCTTTTGGCTTTGAACTTTACCTAGTGAAGTATTATCAAGTTTATTGGCTAATCAGCGAACATAACATCTTTGAATTGTCAGTCGTTTGTGTAAACCAAGACTAATACTCACACAATTCCAAACTGGACAGGTTTGGTTCTCATGGTTGTATTCATTTTGGTCATGAACAACTCTTGGAATTCACATGTGCTCACATATGTGATCTTTTATTAAGAGTATCTTGCCATACTCCACTTTGAGTTTTAAGATATAAGAATCATTAAGAGTATAGATTATTCTAACATACACGGTAGACAACACTATAATATCATAGAAATGGATTGAAGAAATTATTTTTATAATGCTTCATCTATGTCCTTCATAAATTAGTTGTCCCTTTTGAACCTAGATCTTGGGATTTCCAGTCAACTAGGTTGCATTTTCGTAGATGATGGTCATTTAATAATATGTTGATATATTATTTTCCTCGATAAGCTGTTTGCTTATCTCTTGACAACTTTAAACAAGTAGATCCATACAATTGTTTTTTCACTTTATACAACAATAATAATAATAATAATAAATTTCTTTATGATGTTGTGTCTTCATAAGCTTTTGCTAACACGAAATGTCTTCTAACATTATAAAGACATTTTGCTTATTCTCATGTTTTAACCAAAATTATAAAAACAAATTCCACAATGAATTTGATAAAAAAGATTTCTTTGACACAACAAAAACTCCAATTATGAGTCAGTAGAAAATTTTCAATTTTTATTTCTTTTCATCTCAATGAATGAGATAAAACATAATTTTTTCTTTCTTTTCTATTTATTTATAAATATATACGAGATGAAACACAATTTTCCTTCCTGAGAATATTTTTTCAACTAAAAACCACTTCTTTTTTATTTAAAATTAAATAAAAAATAGAAAAAAAATTCTCATGTGAAACCGAAAACAACAGTAAATTATGATGGTGACATGAGTATTGGGATTGTTGATGTCATTGTCTTCAATCTCCAACCGGATCCCAATTGCAGATCCATGGGTTAACCTACTTCCAGGCTCATGGACCATAGACCCATAATTCGACCCAGTAAGATATCCCCTTTTCGCTCACCGTTTTCTACTATGTCCGTTGAATTTTGTTCCTTTCTCTATTTCCAAATTATTTTCGGTTTTAATTTCGCCAATAACGCCTAGAAAACAAAAACTTATCAAATATTTAAAACAATATGAGTTTTATGAAATTTCTTCAAAATCAACCAAAATTCAACCAAAAATATTTGTTCAAATACTTCCATTGTATTGGAAGTACCCCATATAGCAAAATCCAATGCTTAGTTTGATCATATTCAATATTTACATATTTGAATGGTATTTGGCCATGGTTTACAAAAAGTTTAAATTTTTTATACTTATAAACTATAATAAGTCAATCAAAAGTACATTAACCAAATTTAGAACACATGGCATAACAAAGTTCACTCAAACGTTTTGATCAAAATCAATGATGAAAATATCAATATCAACCGAAATATGTAAAGTTAAAAATACAGAAATATTGGTATAAATATAGACAAAATATCGATATCGATAAAAAATAAAAAAATAGTGGAAACATATAACAAAAAGTATGGAAATTTGTAATGAAACTTCAAAATATGCTTATTTGTTCAATACTTTATCAATATAACTATAAAAATTGAAAAAACATTTAGCAGAAATTATATTTTTCATAATTAAGAGACTCATAGCACTTGTTAATATTAGCAAAAATATTATTATTAAGTGATGAATGATTCATTAATTAGAAAAATAATACAAGAAAATAATTTCTTAATATGACTCAATAGCACATATAATTTCTTGATGATTGGCAATTTTCACTATTTTTCTCATTTTCAGCAATGTATTGAGATAAATATTGATCAAAAGATACATTTCCTTGATAAATTTGAATATAATTTTTAATATACCAACAATATGGATCTAATATTAAATGTGATTATCTTTGTTGATATTCATAATATGAATATGATATTGGTTGAATTTGTGCATAATCAATGTTCACTAATGATTAAACTTGAGAATATATTCATGTGTAACTACTCAATGACATTTCATAAACATCCACTGAATAAATGTTATATTCATCTCTAACCTTCATTGATCTAAAATTTATAGAAAAAATTCATGTTCTTGTTGTTACATTTCTATTGTACTATTTTCTACGAATATAGTCTTTTCCTATAGCATCAATTTCTGCCCTAACATCTGTACATCTATGATATTTATCTTGTGTTGAATTATTTTACATTTGAAAGCATAATCATAATTTGAAAAAAAATGCTCATGTTGTACCTTGATGTAATATTTGAAAGCATATTATTTTTTATTTTAATAAAAAATCGAAAAAATATTACTTTTTTTATATTTTATAAAATTCATTAATATTTTTAAAATTTTATTAAAAAATTAATATTTTCAAAATTTTCATAGAAATTTTCATAGATATTTTAAAATTTTTTACAGATATTTCACAAAATTTCCATAAAAATTTTGACTAAATTGTGAAATAATTAACATAGAAATTTTGATAAAAATATCAAATTTTTGGATGAAAATTATGAAAATAGTTATACACTTTTTTTTTTTTTTTTAGAGGGAGCAAAAATCCTATCGACCCAGTGGAGAAAATGAAATTTCCACAAATTTCATAGAAATTTTTTATTTTTTTATCCTGGATCAAAGTATAGTTACATTATAATTTTCAAAAACTGATAAAACGTGTGTAAACCCAAAACATAACTCTTTTATATACTTCAAAAAAACATATAAAAATTCACAACTTTTATTAACCTCCAAATAACATATGAATAAAGTAATTATAAAATACACATTTATTAAAATCAGAAGTTTAGTGGTAAGATTGATAGAAAAATTAATATAAAAAAATAATATATATCAACTATATAAGATACCAAAATAATATACAATGCAAAAATAATTAAACTTTTATTCAAGTAATACAATAAATAAATAATTGAAATTATAGAATAACAGCTTATAGATCGATGTTAGAGTTGAATTATAATTCTTTAAAACGAATTTTCCCCACTTAAGTATTGATAGTTTTATGGCAATTGCCTTTAAAAATACAATGATACTTTTTAACAATAGTAGCATTCCATATCAGCAAGAACATCAAATTAATTTTGACTTTAACTCTTTCAAAATAAATGTATAACATTTATACTGTCCAATGTTGAAACTAAAAGACATCTATTCATAAAAGTGTATCTTTTTGTGTAAAAATATCTTGTCAAATATAAATGTACTTCTAAAATGTGAAAAAAATTTAAATTTTTCCAACACTAATTGTTTAGATCTAAATTTTTGGAAAATTATTATTAACTTCTTTTTAGTTGATCTATCTCTCCATTTTTATTAGTTAATTTTAATAACTAAAGATTAAAATTAAAATTTCATAAACTATTCTATTTTATAATTAGTTAAGTTTTGAAATTCACCAACAAAAAAAAGATAAGTTTTGAAAAATCATTATTAACTTCTTTTTTAGTAGATCTATTTATCAATTTTTATTAGTTAAATAATTAAAGATTAAAATTATAATTTGATAAAATATTCAATCATAAAATAGTGATTTGTAGCCTTACTTTGACCTTTATATGTTAAAATTAAGTAACAGATAATCTTTTTTTAATAGATATAAAAGTTAAAAGAAAATGAATGATTTATTTTTCAAACACATAAGTTTAAATATAATTATAGTAAAACTGAAAAAGGTGTAAATAGAATTTACAAGTTTAATAAAAAAAAATCTACAGTGTGTGTGCGCAATAGTCGTGAGAAAATATAGATTCCGAACAGATCGCACATCTCCTACTGCTGCTTACGGTTCTTTCAGTTCATTAACACATTTTCTCTAGGCCTCTTCTCACCTGCAGCAAACAACCCCAAAACGCTAAAGAAACAACCCAAACTTCCCTTTAGATCGACGACGGCAACAAGAACAACGACGTATTGCCGTCAGATCGTTTCTTTGATTGGTCGTCGCGTTTCTTTTTGCATTTCGGGTTGTCCTTAATTTTGATTACGGCCTAGGGTTTCTAGACCTCCACGGGACAAGGAAAAGCGTTTCGGGTGTTTGACAAAGATGAGTGAGGTCTTCGAAGGATACGAGCGGCAGTACTGCGAGCTCTCCGCTAATCTTTCACGAAAATGTAATTCTGCTGCGCTTCTTACTGACCAAGGTATTTTTTTTTTTTAATTTGGGTTTTCCTAATTATTCTTGTTCTGAGTTGGGTTTGATACTTTTGCACATTTAATCGAAAATTTGAATTTTTATAACTCTTCCATCGATTTTGTTATGTGCTATTTTTGTAAAATGTGGCATTTCGCATTCTGGGTTATGTTGGTTTCTGCTATATTGTTATGATTAAAGGATTGAATTCCTTGTTTTGTAATGGAATATGAAAAACAGAGCAGAAGCAGCAAAAACTTTCTGAGATTAAAGCAGGATTGGACGATGCTGATGTTCTGGTAATTTGGAATGCTGTATTGTTCTTTACTTTTGCTGCAAATCCTTTCTTTCTTTGTCTTAGTTCTGAAATTCTGATGCGATTTCTCTTGTGGGGTTCTGCTAGATTCGGAAAATGGACCTTGAAGCAAGAAGCTTGCAGCCGAGTGTGAAGGCTGTGCTTCTTGCTAAGTTACGGGAATATAAATCTGATCTGAACCAGTTGAAGAAGGAATTCAAAAGAATAGCATCACCAAATGCTAGTCAGGCTGCTCGTGAAGAGTTGTTGGAGTCTGGAGTTGCAGATTCGCATTTAGTAAGTCTTAGTAACTTATTATATGTTGTTTTAGTAACTTCTAAGTTCTACATGTCTTGGAATTTGACTTTTATGCCATTGATTTCCTATTTTTCTCCATATGAATTTGTTTAAACTATGGGTTTCTTCCCGAGTTTGAAGCCTCTATTTGTGATTGTTACATGTCCTATTCGTATTGAGATTTGAGATGTTTGGTCCTGTCCTACATTAAGGCAACATCCAACATATTGTTTGAGTTAAAGACTTGTGGTCAGATCTTTTTGATTGGTCTGTACCTCTTACACTTAATAGAAGCATTATGTGCTCTACAGTATGTTAGTTCTGGATTGGGCATAAATTTGCTCCAATTACGTTCCTCTTCTTGGTTGTTATTTGACTGATTATTTCGTAAGTTTAGTCCATAGGCTCAGTAAAATGGCACCTATGACTACGGTTATGATATGACTGACTATGACAGGGCAATGGTATCTAATGGGAACAGAACTTGGATTTCTTTTATAACCTCTCTGTTGTTTATATGGTTTTCTATAGATATTTTCCCTCTACATGTAAAATATAGATGTATCGATTTTTGTTTCTGGAATTTCTCTTATCTAATTGTGGGCAACAATACAGGTATCTGCTGATCAACGAGAGAGAGTGGCAATGTCAGTTGAGAGATTAAATGAGTCAAGCGAAAGAATTATGCAGAGTAGAAGAACCATTTTTGAAACTGAAGAACTTGGTGTCTCAATTCTCCAAGATCTGCATCAACAGCGTGAAACCCTTCTACACTCGCATAACAAAGTATCTTGCTTACTTGATTGTAATATATTTTGTTTTTCTCTTTGGCTTATAATTCATCATCACTCTTACTTGAATTTAATATTTTTGTTTTCTCTTAGCTTAGTTTGTTAGCCGCAAATATTTCCACCCTCCATCCATAGAGGGATTGTTTTGGATGGATTTACCATCCATTCCCGTTTTCCATCCCTCTATCTCTTTCCTACCAAACAACCAAGTGACTTAAAATACTACCAAACATAACCTTAAGAAGGATCCTCTCTTAAATACTATAACTTAATGTGCTCTATTTGAAGGGTCAAAAAACCTAACATATGCACGATGTAGTTGCTGCCTCTGTAGTGCCTAATTCTGTTTGGTCTTTCTTTCGCAGCTTCATGGAGTAGATGATGCCATTGATAAAAGTAAAAAAGTTTTAACTGCTATGTCAAGGAGGATGACCAAACACAAATGGATCATTGGCTCAGTAATTGGAGCTCTCATTTTGGCAATCATCTTTATTTTATATTTCAAGCTCTTTCATTGATTACTACATGACCTCGTATGCAGTGGAGTTTAATGGCAAGATATTCTAGTGCTTTGTAAAGAGTATGGATATTATCATTGCCATTTCTCCCGTTTACATTTTGTCTGTTTCAATGTCTTTATGATTCTGTAATTTTAGTATTCATGTCAGTGTTCTGTGTATGTATGATTTCATGTTTGCATAGATGCTTTTGGTAGAATCACTGGGTGAAACAATCAATGGAAGGATGGAATATATTCAGAAAAACAAATATAATAAGAAAATTTGGTATTTTTATGTTGTTCTATTTGATGTCATTTCGTTGATTTATTTATTGTTTGTTGTTTTTCTGTGAATTTCTTTTTTAGATGTTGAACTTGAAAGAGTGGGATTAATAGGTTCTACTGCTTGTTTTTCAATTTTTTTTTTGGTGAATTCTTTGTTTCTTGTTGATTGCTTCTATCATTTGGTGTGTATCTATATAATAAATGAACAATTCTGTTTGTATCTTTATTCTTTAGGCTCTTTGTCAATGCTTAGAAAGGTTTGATTTGTAAGCATGGCATTGTTACACGTTTTATTGACATATATACATGCATTGTATGTGTGTGTGTGTGCGCGTGCGTGCGCTAAGGCACTCGATATCTAGTTCCTTAAGGAGTTCGAAAACACGGCTCCGTGTTTTAATGCCTCAGTCAAAATGGTGAAAAATTGCGGTCAAAATTGGAACATTTGCAAGCTCGGGTCAAAATTGAGTTAAAATTGGAAAAATTGCTAAACGGTGTAGAGGAAGCCGAGGAGTATAGAAGCCTATGGTGCAGAGGAAGCCTTCAGTGTTGCCTTCGCCACAGATGGCGTTTGGCCTAACTGCTGATTAGTGCAGAATAAGGGAAAGCCGAGGCGGAGCTGCCGACTAATCTCCCACCACCGATTTTCTCTGGTTTGATGTACCCCTGTACATCGCGAATTTTCGTTTGTGAAGAGCTTGAGCGCCCGAGCTTGCAAATGTTGAAAAATGCAAATGTTGAAAAATGCACTCAAATGAACCGTTTAGCAATTTTTCAAATTTTAACTCAATTTTGACCGTAAATTTTTACCATTTTGACTGAAGCGTTAAAATACAGAGCCGTATTTTCAAACTCCCTAAAAAATCAGATATCGGATGTCTTAGCACCCCTGTACATATATATATATATATATATGTATATATATATATAATATATTATTGAAATTGTTAAAAAGAGAGTTGATCAATTAAAATCTTGTTTGTAGGGATAGCTGAAAGTAGGGAAAATATGATAAGCTAAATGTTTGTTGTTTATGTAATTTTATATTTTTTTTTGTAGAAATGCACATAAAAATACAATTTAACCATTTTTTTTAATGGTCTAGGAAATTAATTTAAAATCTGACATATCCAGCATACTCTCAACTCTTTCATTTTTTTTTCTCTCTCTTATCTTTTAATAATTAATAGAGTAATAATATACTCCAGGACATTTGCTATCCAATCCCTAATAAAAAATTAAAATGACTCTAATATTGTAAAATAAAAAATAAATTTAGTGATTCTAATATTGTTGCAATCATCAATAACTTTTTTAGGGAAAAAAAAAAATTAATAAATCCTCTAGCAGTTAAGACACATGGATGTTTGCCCTCTCCACTATTAATCCCATTTCCGAATTTTTGTTGAGGTCAGGGTTTGACCCGCCCGTATTCACCGAACAAATCCCGGGTCCCACCACGGACTTGGAGAAAATATCCGCAGTCCAGGATTCGCATTAGATTCACAAAAGCCAACTTTCCTTCTTCCACCCTCCAACTCCCAGCTACCAAGTTTCGCAGTCTTTCACGCAGAGAACTTCTCTCGTTTCTGCCCACCAACTGTTTATCTATATTACTCAATCAAGCCCTTTAGAAAAATAGCTTAGATATCAAAAAAGAGAAAACGAGCCAGTCACCATGGATTCGCTCTCTTCGGTGTCTCCCTCCTTAGTTCTCCCTCCAAGTAACGCTCTCCGACCGCGG
The DNA here is from genome assembly GCA_003254975.1 of Ochetophila trinervis. NCBI lineage: Eukaryota > Viridiplantae > Streptophyta > Magnoliopsida > Rosales > Rhamnaceae > Ochetophila > Ochetophila trinervis. The sequence continues at coordinate 80,759 of QANX01006660.1, forward strand.
CGGCGACATCTCGTTCTCGCTTCTCGTGGTTTACGCAATCGCAGTCCTCGTCTTTGTTCTCTGTTCCGCCTGCCGTGCTCTCCAGAGCCTTCCAAGAGGAGATGGAGAGCTTCTTGCAAATTGGGAGGCGGTGGGGCAGCTGAGGAAGGCGGTGACGATGGAAGTGAGGATGTGGAGAGGGCGATTCACTTAGACGGGAATATTCCGGGCACTTCGGACGAGTTCGTGAAGAGGGTTTCGTCCCGTGCCTACGATATGCGTCGACGATTCCAGCAGTCATTCGATAGCAGCAGCTATGATGGTATGGATAGTGATACAGGGGTTTTTGTATTTTTGAATTTTTGCTCTTGATGTTAGTGAGCTAATGAAATTTCTTTCTTTACCTTTTGGCAATTGTTTCTTTTTATTCGGTTTTTATTTTTTATTGTTATTCTATTTAATATGAGCCAATGCCCGTGAAGGAATGGACATTTCCTAGATGGTTTATGTTATTTTATTTATTTTTAAAAAATCCGGATTTTGACATTTTAATATGCATGAACTAGGGTGGGATGATGTCAAATCTGTCCTTTGACGTGTATTCTTTTGCCAAGCCTTGCTAATCTGATTAGAGATTAACACATTTCATCCTTTAGATATGTAGAGCTGAAAAATAAATTATTAAGATGAGATAGGCACTGTTATTTTCTCTCGACCTCTATTTTATCTGTCTGGTTGAGTTATACACCCTCTCACTCACTCACGTCTGTGATGGCACCATGTCCATTTACTTGCATTGCTTTATTTTTCAATAGCTATACACATTGTTATAAGTTGGGCATTCATTGTTTTTTTCGGAGTGGTGCCGATACTTATGATGTGTTATTGTTTGGTGTTTCATCCATATATGGTTTCGACAAAGTTTATGATTATTTTATGTGAAATATGCTTTCTCATACAGATTTTCAAGTTTTCTGATCCATTTGATTCTTGTCAGTGTTGGAAGCTAACCCATGGAGAGATACTTCCAAGCCTGTATATGTTCTAACCCATCAGGAAAACCTGCTCTGTACAATGAAAACCCGAAGAAATCACAGGTCCTTATGATCTCGCGTTGTCTCTTCTAACTTATACAAGTGTTGTTATCTCCACAGCTTAATTTTTGTATATCTGTCACAGTGAAGTTGAAAAGGAGCTTGGATTGTTGTTTTCTAAAGGAGGAAAACGGAAGTCGGGTATTGGTCAGGCTACACAATCAAGAAGTGGATCAAAGTTTCAGATGCTTGTGGAGGATATAAGGGAGGGTGTTCTAGTAAGTTCTTAAATGTATTAGTTGTCTTGTTTTCTCAGAATGTTTGATCTGGTTGGAGTGTTTGTATGTGAATATATATATAATGAATTTATCTTTTACCAAAAGAAAAAGTATATATTATGAATTTCTGATATAGCAGTGCATGAGACAGGCCTTAGATTCGCTTCTGTTCATCGTTTACATGAAGATGAATCAATGATTAGTGTTAAAGTACTCTTGCCAACGTTTATTCATGCAAAATGAGAGCTTTATTACGTTCTGAACAGACATTGTTATTTTTTTATTTTTTCCATTTCTGGTTGCGTGGTAAGAAGTTTTGTTGGTGTTACAGGTGTTTGAAGATGAGAATGAAGCTGTAAGATATTGCGACTTATTGCAAGGAGGAGGTCAAGGTTGTGAAGGTGTTGCAGAGATAGAAGCTTCATCAGTAAGAAGCAGAGCTATATTAGCATTTGATTGATTGCAATAAGTCTCTGTATTTACTTTGTACTTTTTCAGGTATTTGATCTTTGCCAGAAAATGAGAGCTCTTGCAGTTCTGTTTCGTAGAGGGAGGACACCTCCTTTACCGCAAAGTCTCGAACTAAATCTGAAAGCTCGCAAGCGGTCCCTAGAAGACCAAGAGGACTTGATATGAAGTTCTTGAGGTTGAATATGCTGAAAAATGTGTGAGAAATCATGCTTTTCAAAGAGAAGGCTAAAAAATAGATACGTGCATGTCTGTAGACTGTGATATATATCAACTTATTCATGAATTATGTAACCCAAAGAAAATAGAATACACCTGATTAAATCCAATGCTCATAATAGTTCCACAGACAAATTAAGGGTGTAAATTTACCAAAACAAAAGGTGTGAAAAAAAATAAAAATAAAAATAAAAAAACAATTATTGTCAGGTGGCAGTAGATACGCATGCTCAAAGTAAAAAAGAGATATTCCTGCTGGGTGCAGTGGAATCAGCAATAAACCAAATAGTAGGTTCACTTTTTAAGAGAGACCCAGATCCAAACAAAGACAGCAGCAAAAACCTATTTTTGCCCAACACTTCAATTGGTTTTGCCCCCACCTAACTTCGTATTTCCTGGCGGCCATGATGGAGAGGAAAATTACTTTTATTGACCCAACTAAATTAAAACAAGAAAATATAAAATATAAAATAAGAAAAAACAGAGAAATTAAAAACGGCATAATTTTCTAATATTCTTTTGTTAGACCTTTGACAAAATTGGCCTTTTAATATACAAATATATTGTATTTGTGTAAGCTATGTAACTTGATCTTCATATCAAAATCGGAAAAGAATTTAAACACATCACCCCTAAAAAATGAGGGTATGTGCTCTTTTAATCCTTTATTTAACATGTTTTGACATTTTGTCCCTTAATTTTTATGTTTCTGGGACTTTTATCCCTTAACTTTATTCTTTTGTTGCATTGTTACATCCCTCATCCAATTCAATCTCAAATTTGTCAGATGAGGTCTTTTTGAAAAGTGTCAAAAATTTTCTTTTTGGCACTAATTCTTTAACTAAGGGAGTACTTTGTTTAACAGTTACACTATGTTAACTGCATCTTTTTCAATTATCACACAAAATAAAATATATTTAAAGTATTACATGTTAAATTATAGATGAATTATGACATCATATAATCTATATACCGGTGAAATAAAAAAGTTTTTCCATTTAATTATGATATTTGTTGCACTTTAATGTGCTTAATCTAATTCCGCGTCAAATTTGTTGAAAAATACATGTGTCGTACACATGCCACGGATATGGATATATTTTTTAAAGTGTCATACACCAAACATCTGCATGTGCATGTCAGGTGTGTTTTATAGAAGAAAATCAGGCATAGAAGTTTCAAACTCTCTAAAATTAAAAGACTAAAAGTGCAAATAATCCAGATTAAAAGTACAAATAATCCAATATTTTAATAATAATTATTTTTACAAATTTTTTTCTAAAACATCTTATGATATAAGCAATTTTTTGCTTATATAAATATATGTTATCATAGGACAAGTGAAATTGGTCTAGTGGTAACTCTCCACTCCAACTTTTTTAGTTTTAAAATATTGTAAATGATCAATTTGGTCAAACTGTTATGAAAATATTTTAATAGTTGGCAACTTGATATTATTCCATAGTTGAAGTTAAAAATTAGAAATCTGGGGACGATGGAATCAATATTAATAATAATGATTCACAATCACATGGAAATCAAAAAAACGGAAGCGAAGAGAGGGAAAAGAATAATATTCGGTTGAAAAAGTAAAAGCCTAATAACGGACACGAAAACCCCACACCCTTTCTACATTTAAACCCCTCCCCGAATAGCTTGGACTGTTAAAACACTTTTCTCACTGTAAATCCCCACACAAATTTCTTGCTCTCATCCACATTCCCTTTTCCTTATTCTTTTCCTCCGTAATCTATATAAATTAGATTAAATAATTTATCAGCAACAGCCAGAAAAGTCAAAAGAAAAAACCAAAGTTTCGGATCCGATCGATCTATCTCTGCTGATGAGCTCAGACGCACCTGAATCTGCGGCATCCGCATCATCCTCTTCGGCCTCCGACAAGGATAAGCAGAAAGAGAAAGCGAGGGTGAACAGGACTTCTCTCATACTCTGGCACGCCCATCAAAACGACGCCGCTGCAGTTCGGAAGCTTCTCGAGGAAGATCGCTCTCTTGTCCAAGCTAGAGACTATGATAAGCGAACGCCGCTTCATGTTGCTTCACTTCATGGTTGGATTGACGTTGCTAAGTGTTTGATCGAGTATGGCGCAGATATCAACGCTCAGGATCGATGGAAGAACACGGTATTTTCTTTTTTGTTGGTTTAATCGAAATTAGCATCTTTTTTTATTTTTTTTCCTTGTTGTCGCTTAAGAAGGAGGCTGAGTTTGAAGGAGATTAGTAAGTAGTCTGCTAATGCTTGGTCTTGTTCTGGCGTTTATGCATATAGCTCCTTTTTTTTTTTTCTCTGCGGAATGAGTTATGGAAGTTTTGTAAATGCAATGCCTTCGTAGGCGAAGATTGGCAGTAACCGTGCTGTGTTTATTCTGTTGGATTTGATATCCGTATGGAATTTTGCAATCAGCTGTACTGACAAATATCTGAACCAAGGTTTTGGGTGAATGACAGCCTCTCGCAGATGCAGAAGGAGCCAAGAAGCATAGCGTGATTGAGTTGTTAAAGTCCTATGGTGGCCTGTCTTATGTAAGTCCATCGTACTCCTTCTCCCCTCTTTGTAAGAAAAGTAGTTAAATACAAAACTATTGCCCTTTTTTTATTTTTTTATGTTTTTCTCATTATGTTTTTTGCTTCTAAGCGGTGATAATTGTAACTTTCTAATAATTTCATTGTTATTTTTTTTATTCCTTTTTTTATTATGTAAGATGAAGAAACTCCATAGCTACTTGAGTGCTTAATCCTCACTTTTCAAGTCAGTAAAAATTGTCTTTCTACAAACTGTATTGTGGAAATGTATTTCTGGGTTGTTTTATGATTTAATCATGTAAAGTAACTCTCGTATGCCAATTTGGTTCTGTGGACTTTAATATTCCTAGTTTTCATGCTGCAGGGCCAAAATGGAAGTCATTTTGAACCTAAGCCTGTTTCACCCCCTCTGCCCAATAAGTGTGACTGGGAAATTGAACCTTCCGAGCTGGACTTCTCAAACTCAACTATCATTGGAAAGGTGCAAATTTATGTATTTACTTTGAGATTTAAAACAATGGAATTATGGGAGGAAAATTATGCAAACTGCTCTGAAAAGTTTGATAATTTCCTTTGAGATGACTATTGGTTTATCAGTTCAATTGTTGATTTGAAAGGAGGAGCCCCATGATTTGGGATTCATTTATTTGAAATTTACAATATATTGTGGTGAAAGTAATCAATTTTTTACTTGGTTCTTTTCTGTGGCTGTGAGGAAAATTATGCTAACTTCTATGAAAAGTTCAATATGGTTTGGGATATCATTTATTTGAAATTTACAACATATGGTGCAAGTAATCAATTTTTTTTAATTGGTTCACTTCTGTGGTTGTGGTTTAGTTGTCTTTAGAAGTGCCTTTTTGTAATAAACTCAAAAGAGGTAATATTTTAGCTACTCCTACCTTTTTTTCTTTTTACTTGGGCTTTAATCTGATAATCATCAGAAAGCAATGGTTCAGTGTTCAAAACTTGTCTTTGACAAGTAAAAAACCGTCTTATGGGAAGAACTGATATATACCTTTTAGTCTATTGGCATCATGAAGGATTTTTTCTCTTTCTGTGCTTGGAAATCACAAAGCTGCACAAATTCACATTTCTCATCTTCCGTTTGTTTTATAACTGTCCCACCTATATTCTGTAGTTACACTCAGTTTAACTGTTTCCATCAAGATGATTAATCCAACGCTACTGAATTTGGAGTATACTTTGAAGTTGATATTTACTTGTGCTAATATACCCCGTGATTCGTACACTGTTCACTATGATTTGGTCTGATGCTCTTTGTTTTGTGCCATTGATATGTTGGACATTATTAGGGGTGTTAAGTACAAGGTAATGCTATGTTTTCTTAATATATTTGCAAAAGATGATTTCACTTATAATAACGATGCTTCTAGGGCTCTTTTGGTGAGATCTTAAAAGCCTATTGGCGTGGAACACCAGTAGCAGTCAAACGCATCCTTCCATCTCTTTCAGATGATAGATTGGTGATGTAAGCTCCATATTTATTTAATTCTAATTGACATTTTCTTATCTTTTGGTTAGAACTTAAAGGTTATAAGAGCTTTTCCAGGCAGATAATACATCAGTTTATTCCTATGTTCTCAATTTTTGTAATTAAAACTGAGGTGAAAAGTAGGATATGACCACATTGATAAATGAAATGAATTTAAGTTTCGTTTGAGCCCAAAAGACTTGCTTTAAATGATTTATGCAACATTTAACCAACTATAAAAAGATAATTAGTGTATCAGATCAAAAGGGATTGCACTTTTCATATATTAGATTCTCTGGGATATGACAATCCTCTAGAAAATGATATTTTAGCTATAATCAGAATTATTTAAAACTGAGGTGAAAAGTAAGATACGACCACATTGATAATGAATTTAAGTTTCGTTTGAGCCCAAAAGACTTGCTTTAAATGATTTATGCAACATTTAACCAACTATAAAAAAGATAATTAGTGTATCAGATCAAAAGGGATTTCACTTTTCATATATTAGATTCTCCTAGAAAATGATATTTTAGCTATAATCAGAATTATTTATCTATGCAAAAGTCCTTATTAAATTTAAAAGCAAGTTGCTTAAATGTTCTCTGCCTTTTTTATTCAGTCAGGATTTCAGGCATGAAGTTAATTTGCTGGTGAAGCTTCGTCATCCTAACATAGTTCAATTTCTTGGAGCTGTCACTGACAAGAAGCCACTTATGCTAATCACAGAGTATTTACGAGGGGTATATTGACATATATTTGATTTATAACTTTTTTTTTTCTTTAATTTCTGCACAGTTGTCTTAAAAGTTTACTTTCAAAGTTAATGTTGTAAACGTAGTGTGCTTTTGCAGGGTGATCTTCATCAGTACCTCAAAGAAAAAGGTTCACTGAGTCCTTCAACAGCTGTAAATTTTGCTTTGGACATTGCTAGGTACTTTAAAGTTTCTGTAACATTCCTAAAAACAACCTTATAGACCTTGTCAGCTGCTGATGATTGTTGCATCTGTAACTTCTTTACTAAAAACAACCATTTAGACTTGTCAGCTGCTGACGATTGTTGCATCTGTAATTTCTTTGCTATTTTATTTTTTATTGACCTTGTCTTGGGTACTCTTCTCAAGGTTTCATTAGAAATTTTTAATGAAACCTTGAAATTTTTATGGCAGTTATCCCGCTATCTTTCCTTTTTTTGATTATTAATTATAAAGGTTTCTTATTTATTATTTAAAGCTGCTGAAACAAAACTGGCTGGTGGCATCCTCTGTTTTTGCAGTTGTGATGCATTTCCAGTCATATTAGAAAATCAAGCATGGGAACTAAGAAGTGCTCTAAAAGCATTGCCTTTTGCTTAGTTGACATTTAAGCATTCTTCCTTCATCAAATTCAATTATTATGCTAATATGAGATCTGTTAATCTTATGTGACCAGAGGAATGGCTTACCTTCACAACGAACCAAATGTGATAGTTCACCGAGACCTTAAACCAAGGTAAGTTACTTATGCGTGAGGATAATCAGGGCATGTAATGATGTCTTGTTGCAAATTGTAAAAAATATAAACTTTTTTTATTTGATAATTGCAATGCATGTCATTTAGACATTTCTTTAATAGGACATGGAATTTTTTTTTTTCTTTTTTCTTTCTCTTAATCTTGCTTTGTTCATTGAGAAAATGTAATTACCTTTGCACTGGCCTTTTACCTAGACCTGACGAAATTTGTATCTGTATATCAGGAATGTTCTTTTGGTCAATTCCAGTGCAGACCATTTGAAAGTAGGAGATTTTGGACTGAGCAAGCTTATCAAAGTTCAGAATTCTCATGATGTGTACAAAATGACTGGCGAGACTGGAAGTTGTATGTGTCCCTTATAAAGTTTCTATTGTGATAATAAGCTAGCTGTACAAAAGAACTTACTTTCCTTGTGTTTTTGCATGGGAACAAAATAAAAGACCGGTATATGGCTCCTGAAGTTTTTAAGCACCGGAAATATGATAAGAAAGTTGATGTGTTCTCATTTGGGATGATACTTTATGAGGTAATGCTGGTTGCTGAATGAAAGGAAATAAGGTCAGAACATTATATACTAGTCTGATATACAAATCCTCAATTGGTGCAGATGCTTGAAGGGGATCCACCACTTTCAAATTATGAGCCTTATGAGGCGGCCAAATATGTGGCAGAAGGACATAGGCCTTTTTTCCGCTCAAAAGGATTAATCACCGAATTGAAAGAGTAAGTCTGAATGATTACCATAACTGGAAAATGTGGATGAAACTGATTACTTTGCTATGAACGTGTATTAGGTTGACAGAGCAGTGTTGGGCTGCTGACATGAACCAAAGACCTTCTTTCTTGGAAATTCTTAAGAAGCTTGAGAAGATAAAGGAAAATCTGCCTTCAGATCATCACTGGAACATATTCAATACATAAAATTCTTAAAAGCATTGACACTGTCAGTTACATAGATGATGTATTTGCCATAACTGTTGGTTAGCTTTTACTCGCAAATGTGCAGATTGGATTGTGTATTCTAATTTTTGAAAGCTTGAGAGAAGTAATCACTCTTACTAGTTTTCGTACTCTTCTGTTGAGATTCTTATTAAGAATGCAGTAGGTTATGTTGATTTTTTTTATCATTTTTTTTTCCAGACTAGAGTCTTGTATTTTGATTTTTGACGTCGAATCAGTTTGTCCAGAAAATTATAATCAAGTCAACATCTATATATACGGTTTTTTTTTCCAAAATAAATTAATGCAGAGAGAAATAATTTAGATGAACTTCTATGTCAGATTGAATTTTGCCTTGATATCCTTGTTAGAGTTGGATTGTCTTCTTTCGTAAAAGATGGATTTGCCGAATGTGCATGGAAAAACAGTGTCATCTGTGTGGATATGCGGATCATTCAGTGTTATTAGATTTATGGATATTCAAGTTCTACTTGAGACTATTTTCCATGAAATATAATTCTAAAAAAGGCGTAAATCAAACATAATTGTTTTGGATTTCCTATCGAGTGGAAAGTAAAAATTCGTATCAGGATCAACAACACTTTGCATAAAGCTAAACATTGGGATGCAATTTTCCTTTTCTTATAAATTTATTTGAGACTCCAAACCACGTGAAAGAGAAACTCTTGAAGTTTCAAATCGAAAGTAATGTACATATTCAAATTTTATTAACCAAAGATTGTAAAGTAAATAGGGATAAATAAACTTTTAAATGGAAAAAGTAAAATTTAATACAAACCGCATATCAATTGAAATTAAAATCGCTAAACAGGGAAAATGATACCAACTAGAACAATATGTATCCTCATTATGTTCACTCTAAAGGCTGATAACATAGATTTTAGAGTTTATTTCGTCCAAATTGAAATTTGACTTAAATATAATTTGATCCTTGTGATTTCAAAATTATAACCAATCACCCTTTATCTTATAAATAACATTTATCTTCTCTTATTGTTTTATTCACATCTTTCAAAATAATTTCATCCATACTCCTTGTAGGAGAGTTGTAATTTTTAACACTCCAGATTGAACTGAAATTAACGCAAACATTAGGGGTCCACGTATAATATTTTCTAGTTTTTTATAGCACAAATTTGACCAACAACTTTTCCACTTTTAAGCTGCTTAAGCCATAAAAGTATATATGCCAATCATATTGTTGAAATTTCCTATGAGCAATTGATAATTCTGCAAGAGGATAGAACCTGATTAAAATACTGAAGATTTCTAGCATCATTCTAATAAGATAATTAGAGCTCGTTTGAACTCAAAATTTGTTAATCTCCATAAATTTTTAGTAAAGTACAGAGTTTCTCGAGATAGCTTTAAAGATCCCAATGTAATTCTTATGGCTAAAACTGTTGCCTTTGAAGCACACATGTAACCTAAACAGTGAAATCTTAAGAATTATAGTATTCAAAGAACATTTACTTAATAATTTACAAGAGCACAATGCATATGAATAAAACTTGGAACTCACTCAAATTAAATGAGCTTCTTTTTCTCGAAAAATGTCTTCAAATGCCATAATTGCAATCCAGCCACTGATAAGCAAAGAACAATTGAGAGAAAACTAAACACGACCATCTTGGTGCTAGTTGATTTGTTGAGCTCCTGCATTTCTTCCTCTCTGAAAACAGACACCGAGCATCAGGAACTGTGACAAATGAATTCTCTCCTATTTTTTAATTGCTACAGAAAATAATGGCTTACTTTAAACGGAGATAGAACATTTCCTCATGAATGGTACTAACAGTATCAAACATTTTTTTGAGCTCCAATTCCATTAGCTGGTGTTCAAAAAAATAAAAGAAAATCATAAGAATGTTGCACCATCCCATTCTTGTCAGTTGCAAAATTTGTGAAGTATTTAATTCAATGACACAACTTGAAGAGAAAAAGTATACCTAAAAGCAATTGAATTTTGGGAATTTGGGATCCTTATTCTCTACTTCAACTAAAAGATTTAATGCATATAGGAATAATTGTAAACATATAAAATACATTAAAAATCATATTCACAGTCACAGCAACTCTAAATAAAGGCAATATAATGGATGGTTAATTTTTAGCTCCCAAGTTATCATGAAGTATAGTTGAAAAAAAAGGAAAAAGAAATGTTGCTGCATGATCTTTTTGTACAAAGATTTTCAGAGTAAAGGTTATCTAATGATGCTAATAATATATAACTTCATTGGTATGGTAAATTGGTAAATAAAATATGACAAGATAAAATAGTGACATTAACAAACAAATAAATAATTTAACCAGCACAAAACTATGCAAAATTATGAGAATTTAGTAACAAGAAAAGTGCTCTGAGGAGATTTCCAGTTTCCTTGTCATCATCCTTTCCTAATGCCAAGACATTTCCTTAGCTGAAGATATACAGTTATCTCTGACCAAGCAGCAAAGATTAAATTTTTTGACATTAGACCTTAGAAATCTAGCTTATTACAGTGATTTTCCATGACCATTTTTATCCATTCGGATTTGGGGGATGGATATGGTTGATCATCAGCCACTCTACTAATAAGCATATTGGTGCGCTTCAGTTAACTGACAAACATGAAGTTGATAAATTGCACCATTTCTTAATGCTTACACTGACAATGGATTCAAGATTTTTGACATACATCAGCCAATTTTCAATCCTTCTCTTTACCTTTCTTTTTCTCCTTTCCAGTCCCAACTATCCTATGAGAATACCACAAAATGGGTTTGTCAACAACCTCAGTTATCAACCATGAATAAATTCGATAACCCCACAAAACCGATAACTTTAGGAAATATAAAATGCCTAAGAAAACACGTTTCTTTGTCTTGAACTAATGCTCTCCCACATATAAAAAAAGCATTTTACCTTTTGGGCTTTGCTAATTTGATATTCCATAGATAAACCAAACCCAATTGCGGAAAACAGAAATCAGAAAAGAAAAACTTACCTCAACAGAGCCTTTCTTAGCAACATTGGACCAATCTTTAGCAGAAACCCCAGTCCTCCAATCAAAATCAACAGTGAACGTGGTCTCGGGCTTGTGATCGGGGGCAAAGAAGCAAGTCATGTAAGTTCCGGCCTCCGCGGCCGCAAACGAGAACTGCCCTGAATCCTGCTGGTCCGCAGAGTGAAGGTTATTCCCATATTGCGAAGTTACCTACAAGTTTCAATCAACGAAACAAAATTTTCCATCACCCAGTTACCAAAATTTCAGAAATAAGATCTGGGTAAAATAATAATAATAATTCAGAATTTAGGTATACCCGAACTGTGAGCTTGTGGGAATCGGGAAGAGGCTGATCCTCGTTGGGATTGACGACGCTGTACTTGCCCAACGTCATGGAATTGCTGTTTATATCTTCTGAAACGCATTTGGTGTGACCCGATTGCAGGTCGAATCGAAGGGACTCAGATGTATATGATAGAAACCCCACGACCAAAATAAATACTGCAAGCCGAAATTCCACCATTGCTATTTTGAAAAAGCTCACTTTAGGAAGTAGGAAGCAGGAAGGTAGAGGGAGAGAAAGAGAAGATTCCTTCTTTATTATCGGAGAGAAATCTAAGTTCCGGGGAAAAGCGGAGAACAGTCGGAGAGGTTCACGCTTGGCTCGTAAGTCTTATGCCAATCAGACTTCATTTCACAAACTAATGGCGTCGCCAGCTAAGTACAAATTTGACACGTGGTTGTCAGTGATTCGACTAAACACGTAACTCGGATGTAGGTCAACTTTTTTTTTTTTTTTGATAATTTCAAATTCACCCCTCAACAAGTATAGTATAATTTTAAATTGAACTTTATAGTTCTGTATAATTCAAAAATATCTTTTATCATAAAAAAAAATCTGTTAAAGTTAACGGTATAAGAGTAAATTGGTCTTTTAACAAATATAATATTAAAAAAATTAATAATTTTTTTCTCATATCATCATATGATGAGGTCAGCAAAACGCACATGCTGATGTCATCATCCCCTACCTCCAACTGGGTTACGCGACCCGCTTCACAACCCGAATCTTTATCTCACTCGATTGGCTTTCGTTTTTGTTGTCGTTTGAGGGGTTATGATTCTCATTCAATTTCTTTTTATATTTCGGTATTAATTTGGCCAATTATAGTCCACAAGCCCAAGAAATGAAATCATTCGGTTATACTCCTCCTTTCTTGTTTTCTTTTTTCTTTTTTTTTTCTCCTCCAGTTACAAAGAAATGAGAGAGAGAGAGAGAGAAGAGAAGGGAAAAAAAAAGAAAAGAAAAAGAAACTGATTAAAACTGCATTGTGCAGCATATACATGACAAACCAAAAAAAAAAAAAACTGAAAGAGAAGAGAGAAATCAGAGAGAGGAGAATGAAAAATTACTCATTATCATTTTTTTTTCTCCAACCAGCATAACTGCACTAAGGGATATCAAAATCAAAGAAGAAATCACACTGAACTACCAGATAGTTGACCACAATTTAAAACACAGTTATAAGGGCATTACAATTTAAAAAAAAAGAAAAAGAAAAAGAAAAGAAAGCAACAAAGGCTTATCCATAAAATTGCTCTCTTCATAGCTTAGTAATTAAGAATTAAAAATTAATGAACATAACATAAAAACTACTCTCTTTCTGGAATAAACTTTTTGAACCAATGTGGAGAGTTATTAAAGTTTTGGAAGAAAAAATTCCATGTTCAAAGAAAAAGAAACTGAGATTTTAACTCACATGCAATAAGCATGAGAATGCTGGATTTAGAGATTGAGCTTCCTATAAAAGTATAATATCAAATTATCTATGGATTTACTATCAGCTTTTAGTTTCATGACAAAAGTATACAAAATTCTCACACTGCAACTTTAAAAACCTCAAAGTATATACACATCTGGCTAAAACAAAGATTTCTCAACATTCATTTGGAAGATTTATAACATAGCATTCATGACTTAACTAATTCTAACGAACAGCCAAAGTAATTCAAGAACACTAAAACAACAAAACATTAAGAATTTCAACTCCCAGAAGTTCATGAAAATAGTTTTAAAAAAAAAACAAACAAAAAAACCCAATTAACTACAGCACAGTTCCATAATTTAAATCGAAAATAGCTTCAACAAATATTTAACATGGAATTAATTCTTTATAGTCAAGTTTCATCATTATCCGAATGAGAATGTATAAATTTGAACCAAGAACACTCTACAAAAACGCTTAAAACTTTTATTAAAATAAATAAAATACAAATACAGAATCATATTCTCAAAACATACTGCAATAATATGAAGTAAATTTCTTACTAAACTGTGTGGAAAAAAAAATTAAAAGAGAGACAGGGAGGGAGGAGAGAGAAAGAGAAGTCATGCTGGTTGGAAAAAAAATTGATAATGAGTAATTTTTCAATTACAAAGGTGTCTTTAAAACTATATTGTGTAGTATATATATGTAATTTTGTGACTATTTGTCAAATTGATTTCAATTTTTTTTTTTCAAATTTTCAAAATTTATTATTATTTTAATCAATACAATGGTATTTTGGATATTTTACCTTCTGACATGGACAATAGTGTTAAGTCAGAACAGCGTGAGGGGTGTTTCAGATTTATACGGAACTATAAGATTCGATTTAGAATTATACTATATCACATAGGGTGTATTTGAAATTTTTTTTTTTTTTTTGCAAATGTCAAATACACCTTCCTATTGTATAATTTCAAATTAAATTTTATAGTTTCATATAATGTATAAATATTTTTTATCGACTACTAAGCTCTAGAATTTTTATTGTTAATACAAATTTATTAAATTTAACAGTATAAAAGCATTTTAATCTTTTAACCTAATTTTAAAAAAAATAATATATTTTCTCTTTCTCTCATTCATCTCTCCCACTTTTTCAATTTCTCTCATCTTTCTCTATTTCCATATATTTTATAAATATAAATTTATTTTTTTATAAAAAATAACAATATTTCTTTAATAATATTAACATCTTTTCACTGTCTTTTTTTTTTCTTTCTCATATTTCTTTAGTAACAATATTTCTTTAAGGGCAATATATAAAATAATGTTATAAGAAAAATAAATAAACATAAAAGAAGGAGTCCCAATATATAAAATGCTCTTTTATCTTTATTTCCTTCTTTTAACTGCTTTATATGGCTTTCATACACAATACATATATACAGTTTTTGAGGGAGATAGAATGGTCCGGAGGGTGGTGGTGTGGGTGGGTGACAATATAATAGCAATTTTTTTTCCCTTTCTATCGTTTAGTAGTCGATAATTTTGGGCATGAAGCTAATACATAGGAAACTAATAAAAAACAGAGGAAAAAGTAAAATAAATTAGCTAAGCCATTTAAGAGCATTCTTCAAAAGCATCTGGTAAATAAGCCTTCTTCTCCACTGGGTTGCTTCAAAAGCATCTGGTCAATAAAAAGTAAAATAAAAAGAAAACAACCCATTTCGTCAGCAGCTTGCGCACTGTATTGACCCTATGGGCGACCATGGAATTATCTGCTCTTTTCCATGCCCATCAGAGGTTTATCCACTCAACAGCCTGTTCTTTAGGTTTATAAAACCAGCAATTCCAATTTATCAATGACTTTAAATTAAGAGAAATTTTATTACTGATCCCAAAAATACCCAACAGAGTGGAACATCTCCAGGTTGCTCATTCTAAACCCGGCCCAGTCACAGTATCTAGTAAAACCAATTTGCATATCAAAGAAACTCCTTTAAATTCAATGAATGTTAATGGTTTAAAGAAACACCTATAGTCAATATCCCATTTTCTTTCATTCTACACATGATACCAAAACAAATAGGATACAATCAATATCCTATTTGCGATAAGCAGCCCCACCGCAAATACGCAGGGCAACCAATGGCATCTCGCCACGTCAACAACGTCATCCGCCGTCCAAGTGAGGAAGAAGGGCATGGGCTTGCCGCGGAGCTGCTGCTTCTGCTTTTTGGGTGGCACCACGCCCATTTTGTCTCCAGTGCGGGTTGAAGTCTCCGGCGGCGATCAACACCCGCAGCTGAAGGCGGAGATAGCGACTCACCCACTCTTCAAACAGCTTCTATCGACACACGCGACTTGCCTCCGAGTCGCCACGCCGATTGATTAGCTGCAGTTGAGCTTTGCGGGATGGTCAAGTGGGAGAGCATGACGAGGCATTCCAGATGAGGGATTCGAGTGGATTCTGGGTGAACAACCTCTGCTATGGGTTGAGTGGAGAACGATGAGGTAAGGATGGGGAGGTAGGCTAGAATGAAGGAGCAATTATACAAAAATCATATTTGAAATTTTTTTTTTCAACTTTTCAAAATTCATTATCATTCTAACAAATATAAATGTATTATAGATAATAATGAGAATGGTGTTAAGTCATAAAAATGGTATTTGAATTTTTTTAGGGCAAAAATATATGAATTATAAATAAAAAAATAGTTTTTCTGACAAACGACCTCTGCTAAGTCCTGACTAATGATGAGAAAAACCAATATTCAAAAACATTACATTTTTGGTTATGTGACCTCTATTTTTTTTTTTTGACTGAAAGTTATGTGATCTTTTGGGTAAATAGATTTTTTTTCTCCAAAATATTTTTGTCTTGGTCTTTAAACTGTGTATCTCCATATTCTTTTTTTATTTGTCTCATCTCTTCTGATTATTAGACCATTACATGCTATCAAAAAACTCATCATAGATTTTTTTTTTTTGCACGGTTACCCTCAATTTTCATCTATATTTGCATTTTGCTCTTAATTTTTTTTCCTCACATTTTTCCCCTCAATTTTAATTTTTATGCAGCATTATGCTTCTCCATTAATCTGCTGTTAGATAATCATGTGCACCGCACATGTTATGAACTTAAGCTTCAATTAAGCATATTAAATTTTTGAAATTTTAGCACAATTACCTTCAATCTATACATGCGTTTACACTTTGTTCCAAAAAAATTTCTTGCACTTTGGCCCTTGAGAGCCCGTTTTTCTCTTCCACTGTTGGGCTGTATCTTTTTTATTGATATATTAAATGTTAGAAGGTTACATGACTTGTACATGTTTGTCTTCTTACCATACTCTTTAAGCACCTAATGACCATTTTCATGTTATTTCCCTTCAAAAATACAAGAGAACTAAAGCCCAAAAAAATTTGTTCGGTCATGGCACCGCAACAATCATAACATAGTTTTGCCAATATTAACTCAGTTTATTTTAATGTATTCTTTTTTAATCATGCAATTGCAATTCTATCTCAAAGGAGCAACTAAACAATGACAACAAGTCAAAATGTCCTAGCTAGGCCATCTGTCCCAATTTGCAAAAGAGACCTCAAGAGTTTTCACAAATTGGAGGACAGAGAAGTATTACGAGTTATTGGTCTCCTATCGAAGACTTAGATTACCAAGTTCAAGAAACACGAGTTAATTTATCATTTTACTATTATCGCTCTATATTTAACCACTTGAGATTGATAGCCTATCAAAATTGGCATCTTCTTTAAAGTATTTCACTTCTAACAGTTTTAATCCCATTGAAAAATGGTCTTTTTTTTTTTTTTTAATCTTCTTGACTTATCATCAAAAGTTGTTTCCAATGCAGACTATGGCAGAAACGATAAAGTTTGAGAAAACACTAATTAATAGTGATTTTTTTTTTGGGATGAAATAATTAATAGAGATGTTAATACTACTATTGACTCTAGCAATAATCACCGGTTGTAACTTATCTTCCGTAAAGATTTCTGCTGTTAATATCTTGTTATTGTTTATGGAATTAGTTCACAGTCGTGCAAGATACATTACATCCATATCGGTAGTGGTTACACATAATAGTAAAAAATAAAAAAATATTACAGGCTCAACCTATTGGAGCACTTTGTACGTACGAGGAGATAAACTTGGGCGGGTTTAATGTTCAAGATGAATCCCCTCGTGTTCTTGATTCTCTTTCATTGAGCTATCAACTTTAATTTTATGTAATATCAAAAAGTTATTTTAGGTGATCTGAACCATAATTGGAGATAAACTTTGGTGGATTTTATGTTCAAGGTGCATCTCCTAGCTAGTGTTCTTGGTTGTTGTTTCATGAGCTATCAACATTAAATTTTATGTATATTGAATAGTTATATTAGATTACACTATGCAGAAAACCCTAATAGGTGACACAAAAACAGTGTCGCAAATTGTAAACGGCGACATAAAATTATGTGTCGCGGAAAAAACTGTCACTGAAAGTGAAAAACATCCACGACGGATGAAATGCGTCGCGAATATGAAACAATTAGTGACGCAAGAGGTCGCGAAAAAATAGACAATTGGCGACACAAATGCGTCGCTAATAATGAAATAATTGGCGCCGTGTATGTCACGAAACAAACAGACAATTGGTGATGCATTTGTCACCAATTTAGGTTGATTTGGCAAAAGAAGTGGCCATAATTATCCCATAATTGGCGATGCTAGTGTTACAAATATCCCTCACAATTGGCGACACTTGCGTCGCCAATTCTTCTAGACAATTAGCGACATATATGTCACCAATTTAAGTTGATTTGGCAGGAGAAGTGGCCGAAATTATCCCATAATTGGCGACGCTGGTGTCGCCAAATATCCCCCACAATTGGTGACGCCTGAGTCCCCTATTTTCTCCACATTTGGCGATGAAACTGTTGCCATTCTTCCCACAATTGGCAACACCTGCATCTCTAATTGTCAGTTTTTTGCGATAAAATTTTATCGCGAAATTTACCTAAATTGATGACGCATGCATCTCTTTATTGTTAATTTTTCTCAAAAATTATTCGTTGCTGATTCCATTATTTGACGACGACATTCGTAGCTAATTTTTTATGCCTTTTTTAAAACTGCAGCAAATTAAATTGTATTGACAAATTAAACGATTTTTAAATCATTCAATATTTTATAAAATTAATATAAATGTATAAATATTATTAATTTAAACAAATTTAAATTTCATTATCTTTTATAAAATAATGAATGACTTATTGCAAATCATCATCTGAAAGTAACGGGAGCAAAACAACTGTCCATTCTGCTTGAAAACTGTCGACGTATTGCTAAATCCAAACATTCTCTTAGAACTGCACATACACATCAAACAAGTAGTTCAAATAAGTATTAACTAATAATATCAATTTTTATTGAGTGTTTAGGGTGTTTTAATTATTACTATGTCCGATAAATTTTTTCGAGTAACATTATTTACTATGATGTCCTGCATGATCATCATCACATAATACCCGCATTCGGTATTTCTTGGTTGTTTTATCGTCTATACAACAATGATACAAGAAAACAAGTTAATCATTATATAAATAGCTAAGTAGTTTTTTCTCCACATACATTTAAAGAGTATTTAGATATATGAATAAATATTTATGTGTAAAAATATTATTTATTTATGTATACCAATCTTATATTTATGTACCTTTGTTTTAGGCTATCTAAACTTTTCGTACTCAACTTTTTTTTGTCGGTCGGATGTAAGATTCCAAGATAAGTACGTCATATATGTACATTACGCAAACATTATCTATATCACAAGAAATAATATCAGCAATAAATATTAATTATTAAATTTTATTAATAATCATCCACATATATATAGTTAATTATGCATACTTACCTATTCAACAGACCTCTGAAGTTGGCCAATCTCTGATTGTTGTTCTTTGGAAACGCATCATGAAACCATGTGGCTACTAAGTATGGGTCAACTACACCCAGCATCCAATGGTCGCTACAAACTGAAATTATGTTTACGCTTACATAATTAACAAAACTCAAATAATAATAATATTATTAGAAAACCTATAGTATTGTGACCAGTACCGAAAAAACCATAGTTGACCCTTTGTTGTATCTCTCCATCACAGCAAAATTTTCAGTTCTCGCTTATCGGGATTTCTCCTTTCTATATTTGCTATATCATCAAGGGGTATAAAATAATATTTTCCTAGTTGTTCACCCATTAGTCGGGAATGTAAATGCCTAAACAGTTAATTATCATTTACATAATTAGTTGTATGTAACAAAATGATAGTAATAAAACTTTGAGTAATTAATGCAATAAATTTGGAATTATGTACCTTATGTAGAACAAAATGCAAGATTGTTGCAACTTTTGCATGTAACAAAAATCTTAGATATCTTTTTTTGAAATAGATATCCATACTTCATAGCCCATAATCGCGAGTGACAAAGAGTTCATCCACAAGTGATAATTGTCGTACGGGTCGATCTGCCTTAACAACTCTATAAGTGCAGGGCTAAGCTGTAATGAGCCGGCGTCGTCGAATTCAGCATCAGCATTTGCTAACTCGGCCTCTACTGGTGTAGGCCTTTAGGACCTATGTGAGCCACTTGATCCGGTTGCAACCACCTGTTTTCCCTTCAATGTTTTCCTATTCCCATATTTCTACAACCAAAAAAAAAAAAAAACATTTTAGTATCACAAAAAACATAAAAAATATATATATATTTCAATGTTGTTTTTGATTATATTATATTGCATACATCATTGGATGACAAAATCATAAGATGTTGGAGCCACACCACATATGCCTGTTCTGCCTCTTTAATATATATCATGCTGAATGAGGGTACATGTAACAATGCTGTCAGATCAATCGCTTCGTGCACAAAGACTCTAACATTCTTTATTCCTAACTCTACAACATGACAAACGGAACTATCAACTATCAAAGAGTCAGTTGATATATATCATGTTGAATGAGGGTACATGTAACAATGTTGTCAGATCAATCGCTTCGTGCACAGATACTCTAACATTCTTTATTCCTAACTCTACAACATGACAAACGGAACTATCAACTATCAAAGAGTCAGTTGNCTCGGCCTCTACTGGTGTAGGCCTTTAGGACCTATGTGAGCCACTTGATCCGGTTGCAACCACCTGTTTTCCCTTCGATGTTTTCCTATTCCCATATTTCTACAACCAAAAAAAAAAAACATTTTAGTATCACAAAAAACATAAAAAAAATATATATATTTCAATGTTGTTTTTGATTATATTATATTGCATACATTATTGGATGACAAAATCATAAGATGTTGGAGCCACACCACGTATGCCTGTTCTGCCTCTTTAATATATATCATGCTGAATGAGGGTACATGTAACAATGCTGTCAGATCAATCCCTTCGTGCACAAAGACTCTAACATTCTTTATTCCTAACTCTACAACATGACAAACAGAACTATCAACTATCAAAGAGTCAGTTGATATATATCATGTTGAATGAGGGTACATGTAACAATGTTGTTAGATCAATCGCTTCGTGCACAGATACTCTAACATTCTTTATTCCTAACTCTACAACATGACAAACGGAACTATCAACTATCAAAGAGTTAGTTGCACAATGTTATCTCTTGTCCCTTCTGCAAGCTCACATAGAATGTTCTGAATTTCAAACACATGTTAGAAATGTCAAACAGTTATGATAATAATATTATGAATATATAGTAAGAATTTAATAATGGTACACATACCTAATGCTGTGCAGATGTTGGATCACTAGGAGGAACTGCTACTGTAGGGGGAACAAACTGAGTGCCAAAATCGGTGACATCATTGACCCGAGCACTACCTGATTTTGCCGCATGACTTGTTCCATGTGTAGATGACAGAGGTGATAAGTCGAGCCTGCATGCGGCAATGATATCGCATACTTCGTCCACTGCCATTTTCTTCCAGACAACATCGAATAGACTATTCGAAACATGCTCCAATTTCTCTAGCCTAGAATTTTGGGTATGGATCTTTGCATCTACATCGGCTTCGTTCTTATTTTTTTTTTGTGCTTCGCCACGGTGTTTTGAAATAGTTCTTGACCGTTAACCCATTTCCCTTTCTTTGAAGCCGACCAGGATACTCCTCGGACCTGAGGGCTTGTGTAAGTATATCATTTGAAGGAGATGCATCAATAATGCCTTGAGTGACATTTTTCTTCAGAGCATACTACAAAAAACAGTGAGTTGGAAAAAATTATAGCGAGATCAATTGCTTATATTTAATATATGACTACTAATTTAGGGTATATAACTCACAATGTTTTCAACAATGGCCTTAACTTCAGGTTGTCAACCTGTCTATCTTTCTTGGTTCTTGTGTGTATCCAAAGCTCTTTGTGCTCGATCGGTTCAGTAGTGCCTCTTTCTGCTTTCTGCAAATTTAGACATATTTCTAAATGTGACCAATTTGAAATTTAAAAAATTAAATTTAATCTTAATGTATGTATATATATAATACATACTAAGTCCTCCTTTAACAGCGGATATCCCTTATTGCCAAGTCGATTGAGATATTTGTTCCCTTGCCGTTTTTCAAATCGATCCGCACTTAAGTTCTGTAAATATTGACATAATATATTTTAGGTTGAGTTGATGTTATATAAAGTATTCTACACATGCATAATTATAACATATATGCAAAACAATATAATGTTTTTACCTTGAAATTTTCATCCAGCCTCTGGTTGAGAAATGTATCCCACTGTTCTTGCATGATGAATTTATACTTGTAAGTAGGTGGGTACCTGAAGAGTTCGAGTTTTGTCAAATATGGGGTCACATACTTTTCATACAACATGTGCTTAAACCTCCTCCACTTCCCAGCACAATCTCTAAGAGTCAGATCTTTTTGAGAGTCCTCCTTGCGTGTATAACTCTATATATAACAACATCAATGTTAGTAATTAGTAAATAACAAAGTAATGTAATTCAGTTTTAGGTTATAATACATTTATTGCTACCCATAGGTTATCTTTCAATGCAAGAGACACATAGTGTCAGCTTGTAATGCTAATCGGTATCGTGGAACGAGTGAGTGAACCCTCTAAGTTGGTCATTTTCATAACTTGCTAGTTTAGTAGAGCTCCATGCTCATTGCATTGTAGCTGCAACTGCTTTGCATCAGTCTCCTTTCTAAATTATGTTAATGTTGTAGGTCCCCAACATTCCTCTTAGGAATTGGAACACTTGGACCAACGTCATCATCGCCGGATGAAGGCTCATCGAGAGGAAGAATAAAATCCTCCTTGAGTGGATCCATTAATCTATAGCACACATCACAGTCACAAAAACAAATTTATCATTACTAACTTTAATTAAACTTTGTGTACATTTCAAAGGACCCTAACAACACTAATATGCATGCATTGTTAAACGGTCATACTTTAAAAGTGTCACCTATTATATATATTTTTGAATGGTATCAATGTGTCGCCTATTATATTATTTTTATATGGTCCTAATGCATCGCTTATTGCTTAAATTTTTAATGGTTCTAATGCGTCGCCTATTGCTTATATCTTTGAATGGTCCAAATGCATCACCAAAAAATAATATAGATTTTCCATATATATACACACGGCCAGCATAATATGAACAAAAAAATTTAATGTTTACATATCAAAAAATATTATGAATGCATATTTTTCATGTCACAATTGAATTTTGGCACATGAGAACAAAGTCATGTCACAATCATCAAGATCCGCATATTAGACAAAAATGAATTTTATGCACATGAGAACAAATTCAAGTCACAATCATCTATTGAAACAACAAAATCATGGTCTATTCAAACAAAATAAATGGATAGAATAACAATGAATATAATAACATTTATAGAAAAAAAAAAAAAAAGGTGTATGAAAAATATACACCGACACCAAAGGCATGCCATATTGAAACAACAATAAATGTATAGCCTTTGATATATATAAACATATGTAAATAATTAAATGTTTACAATGCCCCAATAGATATATTATACATAATCCATAAGCCGAAAAACATATATCATATAACAACCATAAATGTATAAAAACAACAACAAAACAATCATATTAAACATCATCATCAATCATCTAACATAATTTATCTATTTTCTGCACACACAAAAACAAACAAACAAAAAAGTACGTGTACTAGGGTCCGACGGCGGCGGCGTGTATGAAAAAAGATAGTCAGGACTCAGCAGCAGCGAGGTCCGGCAAGGGGGGGAGGGGGGGGAAGTGGAGGAAGAATGGGTAATAAATTTAGATTGGTGAGAAATAATTCCGCTATTAATTTCACATTTGGCAATGCAAGGCGTTGCTAAAGGTTTTTAGTGATGCTACACATAGATGAAGAAAAACAAAGTTTGTTTGTTTGTTTTTTTTGTTTTTCTTTTTTTTTTTGGGTTTTGGCTGTTCTTAATGTTTGTATTGCCAGCAAAACTAGGTAGAAAATTGATTAAATTTGTCAGTTTGTTTATTTTGTTTATTGTAATTAATTAGGGATTTAATTTGAGTAACATGTTTGTGGAAACCCAAGAACTTAAGATTTAATTACGGATTCGCGAGGCAATATCTTTTTATGTTTCTTGTATAGGACATGATCGAATTTTATAATTCAATAATGGTAAACTGTAAATATCTTATTGTGATTCAGAATTCAATTAGTTGCATTACTTTGGAGAGAATCTGAAGTTGAGTCGGCTTTATTATAGTACAATGTAATAGTACCATGTATGAAATACTTTAAACTTTTAAAGCTCAGTAGCAGCAGCTTGTGGAAGTGTATGAAACTTTTTAGGCCTCAAAGTGCTTTTAACTTTTAAGTTGCGACAATCCATTGAAATATAGAAACTCTCAAAATAAGAATCAAAAACCCAAAAGAAAGTTATCCCAAACAAGAGTTTTAGTGTGTGCAAGATATTTTAACTCTCAAAAGACTTGGTGTTTGTAATGTATAAACTTTCTTTAGAAAATACTTTAGATCCAAGGCAATCTAAAGACAATAAAAGCTTCACTTTTGTATTCTGGTTAGTTTAGATAGAAACATAAGGGGAAGTATTTGACAATAGGTTACAAACAAATTATTATTATTATTATTATTATTTTCTTTTTTGCTTCAATATAAAAAAGTTTATCTCAGCAGATTGGTTCTCTGTTCAGCATCAAACTAACAAAAGAAAAAGTCCATACACTCAATCATCCTAATGCCTATGGTAAGCAGAAAAAATTATGCACGAAGAAGGGCACAAAGACCACCTCTAGTGCCTGTAACAAACACAATGTTAGCAAATAAAACAACGCTTTTCCCCAGAACCACCTTTCTGAAACAGCCGTTTTATTTACACTTGTCTACCCAAATCTTCTGTGCATATTGATGAAAAACTCATTGAGAGCAGCAAAAATAGTAAAAACCCAATATGTAAACATATATAACTACTCCAATGAATATTTAAATTTCAACCCAAACCCAAAAGACAAAAGAACAAAAAAAGAAGAAGCAAAAAGCCCGAGTTGACTCGCTGTACAACTCACTCATCCTCAACATGTTCACCAAACAATCCACTGCACCCGCATCCAACAGTGCAACCCGCCCGTCCAAACTGCTGCCCACGTTGCACAGTATCAGCAGTACCCAACCCGGCATGTGACCCGCTTTCACCATGCCTAACAGAGCAGGAATCGAACCGTCTTTCACCAGCTTGGACTGGTTGCTCAGAACCAGCGTGAGATGGTACAGTGCGAGTGCCGAGTTGCCAAGTTAGCTCGCTGTCAGACCGGAGCAAGTGGAGCAAAGGCGGCAAAGCACCTAAAACTCCAATGGCAGTCTTGCAATCGTCATCGAGGGCTAAGCTGAAGAGTGCACCAGAGGCGTGCTCCTGCGCCTCAGGTGATCCTCCCTTGAGCGCAGCTTCAATCAGACGATTCCTAGGCTTCGTGGAGGAAGCAATCGGTGGCTTCAATCGGTGGATTGAAATTGAAATTGGGGCTGGCCTGTATCGGGGAGGGAGGGAGGGAGGAGAATGGTGGGCATGTGCTAATCACGTGGGATTAAGTGAAATTGAAATTACAATCTCCAATTCCCTCAAAAGCCTCAATTTTCTTAAACCCGTGAAAAACAACGTTGCCGGAGATGCTATAGACCTTGTATATATAGATTTTCATTTACTATCAATAATATAAAATTATAAATAATTTAAATCTTTAATATCTATATTTCTATCTTTAATATTTAATATTTTCTAATTAATATATATATATAAATTTCATTTCCTATACATAGAATAAAATTATAAAATTTATATAAAATATAACTTTAGCAATTTAAACTATATATATATATAAATTATAGATTTAAAAAATTAAAAAAAAAAAATTGTATTGGCATCGCTAAAATTTTTTAGCAACGTTCGGCGTTGCCAATAATTTGAAGCGCTGTGCCAATGCTGATTTTTTTTCTTTTCTTTTTTTAATTTTTATATCTATAATTTTTATATATATATATATATATTAAATCCATAAAGTTATATTTTATATAACTTTTATAATTTTATAGTATGTATAGTAAATGAAATTTATATACATATTAATTAGAAAATATTAAAGATAGAAATATAGATATTAAAGATTTAAATTATTTATAATTTTTATTATTGATAGTAAATGAAATATATATATATATTAAACATGCATGTTTAATACATATTAAATATTATTAAAGATATAACTATATAAATATAAATTTGTGACTTATCTTAGTAAAGTTAACCAATTTATATTTTTAAAATTAATTCAAAATTTATGCACTAGCAATTAAAATTATATCTTTTCTTTTTTAAGTGAGTGCATATAAATATATATATATATACACTATCAATAAATATATATAAACATATATCATAGAAATATATGCTAATATTATATGATACCATATATGTAATAAGATATATTAATTGTGCATGCAAATTAATGTCATATATAATTTATATGATATAATATTCTATATATGGTATCAAAACCTATATTTTAATTTTTTTAGTTCAATTTATATTTAAAATTTAAACAGTCAAAATTTACACACTAGCAATTAAAAGTATAAATGGTAAATCTTAAAGAATTGAATATTTCATATCCATATCCCTTCACAATCATCACTAACATAAATTTCTTCAGAGTCTTTGACACTATTAACATTAATGTCGTCATCCACACAGGGAAAACGATCGACAAACGGGTTATGATCCATCGTAGTGTCTTTGTTGTCGTCTTGTTCGATGTCAACAAGTACATTGTGTTGTGGAGGAGCTAACACAATCGACCAACGTGGATCAAGTTGATCTTCAAAGTAAAACACTTGATGCGCTTGTGAGGCCATGATGAATGTATCTAATTTTTGACCTAATTTATTAAAGTTGACACATGTAAAACTTAAATCATCAGTTTTCACACCGGTATTGCTGTCAACCCAATCACACATGAATACAGCCATGCGGAAACGAAAGTAATTGACATTCTAAATTTCTCTTATTTTACAATAGTAAGTCATATCTGTTAAAATAAGATTATTGTCATTTGCAGTTGCATAATGCATACCTTGAGCTACTATTTGACTCTACTGTTTTGTGTGACACGTTTATTGTCCTTTTCCACAGTGTTGAAACGAACCCATTTAATGACATAACCTTCGTGCTTTGTTACCACCCATTGAGGACCTTGTGCAATCCACATTAAACTTTCATCCACATTACAAATCGGTTGACATCGCTCGACATCAATCTATTAAAATCAAAAATTGAAGGAAATTAAATAGCAAATTGAGGAGTAGTAAATAAATTGTGTCCACTTTTAGCATGCACCAAATATGATTCCACACCTTATCACGCAGCCGATACATAAAATGTGCGGTTGTGTTGGTCTTGAATCTATTTTGCCATCTTTCCTCTAATTTTTTTATCGGCTTTTAATGCTTCCAAATGAAATCTGCCAATACAAAAATACATAATATTAAACCTGTATTATGTGAGTGCATGCAATAATGTTGCAATGACAATAAAACTCTATACCTCCTATATGACTCCACCTCTAGAGAATTTGAAAGAATGGTTATATGGACTTGTTCCCAAAGCTTTTGATCAATTTGGTGCAGTTTTCCACCTTTAATAGAGGCACTGACATCACCGTTGTCATTTAGCCTTTGGTATCTGCTATAGGGTTTCCAATTGCATCTAACCTTCGTTAGTATTCACTACAAAACTCAATTGCTTCTTCACTTATATAACTCTCAGCGATGCAACATTCTAGACGATTTTTGTTGCGAACATAACACTTTAATATTTTCATGTACATCTCGAATGAGTACATCAATCTAAAATGCACTGGTCTACACAATCGAACTTCTCGTACAAGGTGCACAATTAAATGGACCATAGCATTGAAAAAAGATTGTGGAAAGAACTTCTCCAGCATGCATAAAGTTCTCACAAGATCACTCTGTATGGCATCAAGGAATGCAGTCTCAATTGATTTTTTACATATTGAATTAAAAAAAAAATCTAGCAATTGCAGCTCGCACGTTTTTAAGAAGCATCGGCCATATTGCAAGAGGCAATAGTAGCTACATCAACGTGTGACTATCATGGGACTTCATCCCTACCAGCTTCAAGTCCTCCATTCTCACAATATTCTAAAAATTTGATGAATAACCATTAGGAACTTTTAGCTATACCAAATAGCGAAAAAATAATTTTTTCTATTGTTTGGATAATGTATAACATGCAGGTGGCAAAAAAGTTCGTGCTCCATGTACTGATGAGGCCAATTCAAGCCACATGCCCATCTCAACTAAATCCAGTCGAGCATTTATTCCATCTTTCATCTTACCTGGAATATTAATCAATGTACCTACTACACTTTTACATACATTTTTTTCAATATGCATCACATCCAAGTTGTGTCGTATATGGGGATTTTTCCAGTACTCTAAGTAAAAAAATATTGACTTCTTTTTTTAATAGTGTTCAACGTCATCTCCATATAAATTTTTACCTCTGCTCGTGTTATCAGAAGTACAAGCATTAAGTTTTTCCAATATTTTCTCTCCAATTAATGGTGTTAGAGGCTTTTCAAATTCTTGAAACCCATTGAAAGTCTTTTTTTTTTTTTTTTTTTTTCTTTTCTAAATGGATGATTATGAGGAATGAATCTTCTATGGCCAACAAAACTCATTTTTCTACCATTGTGCAAGCGATGAATAAAAGTGTTCTCACTGCAAATTGGACATGCATGGTATCCCTTCGTTACATGACCGGCTAAGTAAAACTAAAAATACTTAATAAAATATATAATTAATTAATAATCATAAATAACATTTGTGCACTTTACTATTCGAGAATTTTTTTTGAATTGATTGTGCATTTATGCCACATAGATTTAAATAATGTATATTTTTATGCTATAAATAAAGCAATATACATTTGCCATTAGATATACTTTCATATAATTCACTTTGACATATATTAAGAAAAAAGAATTATTTTGCCTAAAATTTTCTAATACTTTCCATAAAGTATCAGAAATGGAGATACGGTATTGCAGCTGGTACAAAAATGGTAATTTGTAATTTGCAAAGAAAATATCAGAAATGTCATGATCTATACTTCTTTCTTAAATTATTTCAATAAAAAATTCGTCTTGAATCGTTTTAAAAAGAAGAAGTTAAATTTATTAATTATTTTTTGAAAAAAATAATTAAAAAATAATTAAGATAAAGTATATACATCATCAAATTTATTAACCAATAGATAATAATCCAATAGATACTAAATTCATTAATTAAATTTTTAATATAAAGTAGTTTATTAATAAGTTTTAATTAGTAATATTATTGGAGTATTTTTTTTTTGGTAAATAAAAAAGGCCCTACCCGTAGCGAAGTCATAGATCCATGAGTTATCTAGTGAGTGGATCAAATCCAAGCGTCTTTTCAACTCAGTAGGAGTCCACATTGAGAGTCCATGTTACTGGAAACTCCTTCTCCCTTGTGCTATATCAGCGAAGATGAGCATTTGAGTCTAAATAGAGCTACCAAGACTCGAACCTCAACTTCCGTAGTCGCAGATGTAAAAATTCAGCTGTTTCCTACCACTAAGCTACACTCTCAAATGCATATTATGAGAGTATTTCATCAGTAGTTTTTAAGATTTGTGATAAATTATAAAAGCATCTCTTAGATTTTAGTTATATTATTTACACTCTATGGCTTTTATTTTCTATTAAGTAGCAGTTTAAATTATTTTTATGCCTTTAATAAAGTTAAATTATTTTTAAATGTTTTGTACTTTTCTTTTTCAAAACTATTTTTGGATGCTTTTACAAAAGTCAATATGAAGACTTCAATTGTTTTTAAATGATAATTTTTCAACTAATTATTGTTGGATGTTTTTAAATGATATGAAATAAATTATGTGATAATTGTAACCAAATAAACTTTTTTAACTAAGTAGTAACTTGACAAATATATTTAACTAAATATTTTAAAATATATAATACTTAATCAAATATTTTTACTTAAATGTATTTATGAAATATATAAAACTTATTTGAAAAAAAAAAAGCTTATCTAATTAGAACTACAATATAGTTTTTTGTTAAATTGAAAAATTATCACATAATTAAAATACAAATTAATAAAAAAATATAAAAATTTAAAGTCTTTAAATTAGTAATCCTAAAAATAAAAATAAAATTTTATAGCCTTCAAATTAATTATTAAAAAAAAAGACAAATTTTAAAAGTGACTAAACTTTAAAAATAATTAGACTTTATTAAAGAGAAAGTAGTAATTGCAATATGAAAAAAATGAAAGACCAAAAGTGTAAATGATATAATTAAAAACCTGAAAATGTTTTTATAATTAAATGTAATAGTATTCTATGAAATATAATATTAATAAAATAATACAGATGTTAATAAAATTTGTAGAATTACTCAACCATAATTTAGGAACAATCGGAGCCGTCAGAACCGGAGCGATCCATTTCCCAGTGATTTTCCTTCAGAAGCTTGAATCTTTCCTCCAACCCAAACACCTTCTCTCTCGTGTAAACAAGATTCAGCGAAAACAGCAAATCAAAGAAAGACAGAAAGAAAAAAAAGAAGGATTTTATTATTTTCAGAAGATAGAAAGAAAAAGGGATAATAAATACAAACCAGACGAAGACAATTTATAGCTCTTCGGCGGTTGTGCCGTGATAAAATTGGAAAGAGAGAGATTTTTCCCAAGAATAAAGAAAAAGAAAAAGCATCTACCGGTTGTATTGGGTTGTTGAGATTTTTAAGTATTCTTCTTGATATCTTTTTGGCTCGTGAATCCGTGTCTGTTATAGGTTTTTAGCTTCTGATTTTTTTTGGAAATCTGAATTTTGTATTTGCTTTGGCTTCGAGATTTGGGGGAAGAAATACGAGCTAGGGCATCAATGTGGTTCTGATTTGTAAATGTGGAAACGGAAAAGTTTGGGAATTTAATGCCGCACATTGAATTGGGTAATTGGGATTATCGGAATTGGTCGATGAAGCTGCGATGGTAGCAAAGGAATGGAGGTTAGATCTGAGGGTGTACAGGTGCGGTGCGATAAGCTTCCTGCTCCGGTGATTCCCAGGACGCGTTTACAGGTCTGGTTCATTCGCGTTTGCTCCAGCATTTTGCTTTGGACGTGTTTGGTTCAGCTTGTAGCTGTTGGGGAGCTATGGCATCCGCATTTGCTCTCCAAGATTACGAATCGGATATCAGAGATTACCCAGCTTCCCCTTCGCGTGGAAGTTGCCGTTCAATCGCCACCTTCTCTTCTTCCCGCAAGTGAGTTTCCTTATCCCCAAACGCTTTCTGGTTGCGTTCTTTTTATTTTTTTATTTAGGAAATAGTTAACTTTTCAGTAATAATGCATGAATTTGGTTATTGTAGTTCATAAGTTTGTGGATAGTGGACAGAGGTATTTAGTTTGAGTGGGCATTTCTTTAATTTGAGTACCAATTTACAATGCTGGAGAGAAGTTTCTAAAAGTTGGAAGATTTAATTTGATTATAGTTATTTTGCTGCTAAGAGTGCTCCATCTAAATGTGTGTAACATATAAGCGAATGGTTTCTAATTATATGAATTTCTTATTCACTCTACACTTGTCTTTTTGATAATATTAGTAGTGAGTACATATAGCATTAACTTCCTCTTCAAAAAAAAAAAAAAAACGTTCTTATTCTTATTAAAAAAATCCGTTCTTAAAAAATATTCTTTAGTTATTGTAGTTCATAAGTTTGTGGATAGTGGACAGAGGTATTTCTTTAGTTTGAGTGGGCATTTCTTTAATTTGAGTACCAATTTACAATGCTGGAGAGTAGTTTCTAAAAGTTGGAAGATTTAATTTGATTATAGTTATTTTGCTGCTAAGAGTGCTCCATCTAAATGTGTGTAACATATAAGCGAATGGTTTCTAATTATATGAATTTCTCATTCACTCTACACTTCCTTGTCTTTTTGATAATATTCGTAGTGAGTATATATAGCATTAACTTCCTCTTCAAAAAAAAAAAGAAAAAAAAAAACGTTCTTAATCTTATTAAAAAAATCCGTTCTTAAAAAATATTCTTTCCAGTTTATTATGATATTGTTAGATCATGAATGCAACAACACAATAAGATTTTGACTGTGTCCTTGATTTCAAACTAGCTTGATTATGGAAAATATCTTGTAAGGCAGTTGTACAGACACGTAGTGAGAGTGAATTTTTATTATGCACTAAATATGTTAAAGGGAAGCTGTATAGTGAAAAACCAATGGCACTATACTTCAAATATCTGCAGTATGTCTTTTGTATTCTGTAGATTTACAACCACTCTCTTTGAAGAGGACGGTGTCAAAAATTTCAAAATTTCCCGAAGCTTTAAATTCGTTTTTAAAGTGATAATAATTTTACCATACTAAAATTTATATTTTGATCAATTTGAATTTACAGAGAGATGTTTCTCTTTTCCCACCCTTTTGGGTTGGAAGAAAAGACCTTAACTAAGACCTCAATCTTTTGCAGGAAATTATACGAGTAATGGTTTTCTCAGAGTGTCGTGCAATGGGGGCTTGAATCAAATGCGTGCTGCGGTTTGTATATTTTTTCATCTTTTGTATATTTTATTTTCTTCTTTTGCAACCTGTTTCCTTTTCTGCAATGTTTAGTTTCTGACAGCCACTTTATCATTTTAGATCTGCGACATGGTGACTGTTGCTCGATTTTTGAATCTTACACTGGTTGTTCCGGAGCTGGATAAAGCATCTTTTTGGGCTGATCCGAGGTATATTAATTGTTCTGAAATGTGGTTTAGTCATCTTCTTCAGTGGCTATTTCAAAGTTTTCAGCTTTTAGTATTTTTTTTCCAGTAAGTTTGAGGATATCTTTGATGTGAGACATTTTATTGACTCACTGAGAGATGAAGTCAGAATTGTCAGAAGACTGCCTAAAAAATTTCACAGGAAGTATGGAATCAAACCATTCGAGATGCCTCCTGTTAGTTGGTCGAATGACAAGTACTATATGCAACAGGTTGTACTTTCTATTTATCATTTTTAAATTCAATAGCACTTTTATTGGTTCATGGTTTGTGATGTGGTAAATTAATGATTGGATTCATTGATTGTTCTTATTAAGTGTCAATTCCAAAATTTAATTCCTTGTTTCGTGGGTGAATTTGACCTAGATTATCGAGGAGCCTTGAGAATGGTTATATATCAAAAGACAGAGTACGATAACGATGCTAGTTCTTCTTCCCTTTCTTTCCTTCCACCCATCTCTACTACCAAGTACAATGTTATTCTGTTTACTGGAAGTCTGTTTAGAACTTTTCTTCTTCTTTTTTATTGTTATGTTTGAAGTCTGTTTAGAACTTTTCTTCTTCGTTTTAATTTTTATTTTTATTCTCTTATACTAGGGTGGGGGATTCAAAGGACCTAAATATGTTTAGATGGACCAATAAAAATAGTTACTATGGCATAATTGCTGGAGCTGATACAATCTGGTCATGCTCTCTCAGAAAGGCGTTGCTCTGCTCATAATTACCATGTGTAGTAGATGCTACTTGAGTAAATCATATAGAAGATTTACATATAAGTATTTGTCTCTCAAGCAAACATTAAAACAAAAATAAAAAAAGAAAGGAAAATAAGGAGAGAGAGAGAGAGAGAGAGAGAGAGAGAGAGGAAAGTTGTGTCAACTGTGGTAAATATGTTGGAAAGAGTGGACTCAAATTTTGTTGACAAGATTGTGTTTAAAAATTTGAGGGCACTGAGAGTATAATTTCAGCAACAACCTGAATTTACTTTGGGACATTCGTATTCTGAAGTTGTTCTATGGCTTAGAAAGTAAGAAAGTTGAGGAATATGTTTTTCATACTACCTTCATGGAGCTGTAATTTAACAGAGATGAATTATTGAATGGTAGGAGGTATTTCTGTTCCTTCCTTTTAGGAAATATAATGCAATAAGATATTAAGATGTTAGGGCTTGAATAATGTATAATTGAACTTCTGTTAAGTGATACGTTTTGTTATAATTCTTTTGAATTGAACTATGCAGATTCTTCCACTTTTCAGCAAGCATAAGGTGTTACATTTTAACAAAACAGATGCACGCATGGCAAACAATGGATTACCTCTTGATCTTCAGAAACTCAGGTGTCGTGTTAATTTCCAGGCACTGAAATTCACATCTCAGATTGAGACTTTGGGTTACAAATTGGTTCGTATGCTTCAAGACAAGGGACCTTTTGTTGCTTTGCATTTAAGATACGAGATGGACATGTTGGCCTTCTCAGGTTGTACTCATGGATGCAGTAAGGAAGAATCTGAGGAGCTTAAACAAATGAGGTTTGTTGTGTTGAAAATTCAATACTTTTGTTCATGAGAATTCTCATTTTAATGAACTAGAGAAATGATCTTTGTCGCTATTTTTGCTTGTGACTTTTAATGTGTAAAAAGAGGTCTGCTATTAAATAAATGTTGCTAGGAGATATTTGAGGATAAAGTGATGACTGATTAGTATAATTATGGTCAGATTATCAGTAAGTCAGAATTCTTTATTAATTTGTAATGGATTCTCAGCATGAAATGATTTAATTTTTAGGTAATCATCAATAGCCAAGTGAGCAATGTTAGTGGAGCCACTTGTCAGAGAAATATTATAACCTCTAACTGAACTTGGCGTGTCTGTTGTTATCTATTTCATTTATATATTATTTTAAATATAAGTTTCATAAGAAAGATTGCTTGTTCTATATTGTTTATCAGGGGAGCTCACATTTAATGTTCACTGTATTGGATTTTATTCAGGTATGCATACCCTTGGTGGAGAGATAAAGAGATAGATTCTGAATTAAAGAGAGCACAAGGTTTGTGTCCTCTAACTCCAGAGGAGACAACTTTAGTTTTGAAAGCATTGGGTTTTGATAAGGACACACAGATCTATATAGCAGCTGGTGAGATTTATGGTGGTGAGCGGAGACTTGCGGCACTAAGAGCTGCCTTTCCTCGGATAGTGAGTTTATTTCTACTACCTATGCTATATTATTCTGTGCACATGCAACTTCTGCTATAGCACTTGGGATAATTGTTGTGCAAGTAGTTTTCTTTTTGCCCAATCCTCCAGTGTATCATTAGGATACTTTTTCAGAAAAATATTCGATCCTAACCACTTTGGTGATTGGGGAATTAATTCTGATGGTGAAGGATGCCTTCAATTGTTTTTCATATATAAGTACTATTGGCTAATGGTATCCAAACCATATATTTGAAATATAAGAAGACTAATAATGTAGATTCTCCTTTATGCAAACAAAAGCAATATGGAATATAAGTAAAAGGCCCATCAAATGGTAGGACCTTCTATAATATTCATGTCCTTACTGCTTATTTATGGGTATATTTTTATTATTTTGTGTTGAAATATAAGCCTCTTAACAGAAGTTTGCTGGTGTTTTTGTTATGAGATCTCAGACCTGATTATTATTTCAGGTCAAAAAGGAAAAACTGCTTGACCCTGATGAGTTGCAGCAATTCCAAAATCATTCTTCTCAAATGGCAGCTTTGGATTTTATGGTTTCAGTTGCCAGCAACACTTTTATTCCTACCTATGATGGAAACATGGCAAAACTTGTTGAGGGCCACCGGAGGTATGTAAACCAAATGGAAAAACAAAAGTAACTTTGAGGGGATTTCCGGGATCCTACCGAGGCCTGATTATATTTCTTGCAGGTATCTTGGGTTTAAAAAAACCATCTTACTTGATAGGAAGAGACTTGTAGAATTGTTGGATATGCATCACAATGGGACACTTCCATGGAAAGAATTTGCAGATTCTGTACAATCGGCTCATGAGAGAAGAATGGGACAACCAACTCGACGGCAAGTTATTGTGGACAAGCCAAAAGAGGAAGATTATTTCTATGCAAATCCTCAGGAGTGCCTGTGTGAGGGAACAAGTTGTAATGACTTGCTTAGCCCTGGAAACTTGAGCGGAACAGGGTGAGTTCAAGCAGCCAAATTTTCAATCATCTAGGATTTGTTCCACGGAAAGCTTCCAAGCTAGTAGGATGAACCCCCCACGTTGCATTTCATAACAGAAAAGGCTTTAATCACACCATGTACACACACATACACCTCAGAATTTTGTAGGAAAATGTGGTATTCATTCTTTTAATGTTTATATATATATAATATATATTTGTTGTGCTCACCTAATTGACTGTCGGGTGCCATTCATTGTTATATTATATACATCAACCCAAAAAAGAAAATTTACTCCATTGCCAGTACCTGATTACATAAATTATTTTACAGTACCAAAATCTTTACTTGGTGTTAGGTTGGTGGAACTGAGGGGTTATAGAATTGCCATTTCATTGCAATAAGCATTCCATTCCCTCTTTGATACCACAAGTTTCCTAAAATGCTAAATTTTTATTTTTGTTAGTCCAGCCTCGTTTATACCTTTGTCAGTGGTGTTTACAACTTTTTTGAGAGTTCCTTATCTACCAATTTTTGGTTATTAGAAGGTCTTGGTGTAAATCTTGCCTGCTCAGTTTGGTCCAAGCTTAAAAATTTGGATTCAAATAGGATTAGGCTGGGCCTTTTCGGGTTGTAGAGAAAATTCAGGCCTAGCCGGGACAGAACAGTGTTCCAAAGGGATTTTTGTACAAATGTTCACTTCACCACAAAAATAATAATTATCCATGCTAATCATTTTTTTTTTAGCTATTGATGTCCACCACTACTACAAAAAATCAATTTTATGATGTTATTTACCATTTTTCTTGAACTTGTTGATTCCCTTTTGTGTTTTATAATGTTCCGTTGATTTATTTCAATTTTATTTGTATTGATTACTTTAAAACATTACTCGGTTAATAACATCAAAGTTTTTCAAGCTTTAGACTTTATTTTAAAGTTTTTTAGACGTTTTTAATAATATCAAATCCAACTCCAATACATACTGAAGTAATTTAAGTTTTTTAATTAGAATAATGTTGTTAAAGTATATTAATGAGTTTAATGCTATGTGTTTTTTAGATTTTATTGAAATGAAGAAAAAAGTTCAAGGAAAATAATAAAAAATTAAAAACAGTTGAATATGACAATAACTAATTGTCTCCCCCATTCCCCACTAGCGGATTAACACGANGCTTTTTAGACGTTTTTAATAATATCAAATCCAACTCCAATACATACTGAAGTAATTTAAGTTTTTTAATTAGAATAATGTTGTTAAAGTATATTAATGAGTTTAATGCTATGTGTTTTTTAGATTTTATTGAAATGAAGAAAAAAGTTCAAGGAAAATAATAAAAAATTAAAAACAGTTGAATATGACAATAACTAATTGTCTCCCCCATTCCCCACTAGCGGATTAACACGAATAATAGTAATTGCCACCCCTAGTAACTTCGGGTTTAAAACCCTAGTAACTTCGAGTTTAAAACACATGCTCGAAATTAGAATTCAAAATTTAATTTTTTTATAATCCCAAAATTTAATTAAAATAGATTATATTTTTATTTAAAATATCTTTAATAAAAAATAAAAAAATAATTTATCTTATAGTATATATAAAATATAACAATATAATAAACAATAAACAAATACAATTTAAAATAAAAAAAAATATTTAATATTAAAATGAATAAAAATAAAAATGAAAAATTATAAAATCATATTAGGTTAGCCAATCAAGCTAGAATTCGGGTTGATTGACAGATAGCCTAATGGGTCGGATATCAGATTTAGTCTGCACTAAAAATCTATTTAAGAAGAAATTGGGTGGGGTCTGACCATGTTGGGCACGAGCTAAATTTGGACTGGATTATTTTAAATTGGTTGTTAGGTTTTGGGCTTTTAGATTTTTTTGCATGAGATTTTTGTATGGATATCTATCTCATAAGATTTGTAGTTATTCATTTATAATTTTTATTTTAGCTATTCATGCCCACTAAGTCATCACTCATATTTCTACTTTGTCTATTTTATCCATTTTTTATTTAATGTCATTACCTACAATTTGTATTTTTCTTTAGCAAATAATTATAATTTTTTTACCATTCTCATTCATTGTTTGACAATTTTCCATTAATTATTTTTTTGATTTTTTATGTATTGACTACTTTGGAACACCACTTAGTTAACATCAAATTTTTTTAAACTTTGGACTGTATTTTCAAGCATTTTAAAAGTTTCTTACAACATCTAAACATCTAGGTGGCATAAATATTGTGCTTTGAAATATATATTTCGGTTACAAAACTACTTATTTATTAAGGACATAAATGTCAGAATAAAAGATAAAAGGGTAATTCATACTGACAGCCACTTAGGAGAACAAACTTAAAGTTTAAATGGATGTATGAAAGGATTCCCAATGAATATTGATTTATATGTACCATAAAAATTGATGTTACCTAAATTTAAATAACACAAATGTACATTCAAATATAAAATTGCTCTTCAATAGTTATGTACACAAAAAAAATATTTTTAGCTATTGATTAATTATATATTTCATTAACTTTTTTGAAAAAAAATTACTTTTTTAAAAAAGTTTAGATTTTTAGATTACTTTACAATGTCTAACAGAGCTTTTAAAAGTATATATTTATCTTGACAATGTTTAAATCACATCAGTTTGATATTCATTCTATATATTATAATTGGAGAATGATTTTTTTTAAAAATATTGTATATATGTTTATGTGACATGTTAATTTTTACAATTTACATTTTTATTGGAGATATTTTAACAACAAAAAATCCAAATGTATTGTCAAAAAAAGTAAAAATTAAAAATAAAAATTAAATTTCAAAAATTGGAGCTGAAATTAATTATTTTTTATTTTATTAAAACCTAATGGAAGTAAATGATATTAACCCATTAATATTGTTATAAAACAGTCTTAGATAATTATAAAAAAAAAAAAAAAAACATATTCTTAGATGATAAACTAAAATAAAAGATAGAAAAATCCT
The DNA here is from genome assembly GCA_003254975.1 of Ochetophila trinervis. Taxonomy (NCBI): domain Eukaryota; kingdom Viridiplantae; phylum Streptophyta; class Magnoliopsida; order Rosales; family Rhamnaceae; genus Ochetophila; species Ochetophila trinervis. Next base: position 119,651 of record QANX01006660.1, read on the forward strand.
ATATACAAAAAATGGATTGGCAACCCATTGAATATGTTGTGGGTCAAAAATCAAAATTTTGCTCAAAATTAATCAACCAGCGCCAAACAGAGACTAGAGTTGACTTGGAAGGACCACATCTGGACCTTCATACCAGCTCTCAATCTGTTCTTTTTTATACCAGTTTTCGATCAACATGTAACAGCTGAACAGCTGGAGATGTTAAAGTCCCACTTCTTGAGGCATAGTTTAGCAGTTCCATCTAGAAAGTATGCAAAGCAAAATGTTTATGTCCATATGATGTTTACCATTTTCTTTCATTCCGGTTAGAGATTTCTTCGACAAATTCAGACTGGATTTCTACGAGTAATTCCTATGTACTGCTAGTAGATGACCGCAGCCAAGTTCTTTACCCTAGCAGGGCAGTTGGAAATGGTTTGGAGAAATAAATTAGTTATGTCCGTTTGGGAATGATTCGGTAGGAATTACTTCTCTAGGATGTGATTTTTAAAGAATTACTTGGTAGTAGATGATTTTCTTTCTAGAAACAAAATCATCAAAAAGTGCTTTTATACACACACACACACACACCAAACTATATAGGAAGGATTTTTATCTTTTTAAAAGTAATTTTGGACATTTTAAAATCGCTCTCAAACAGTGTCTAAAATCAGATGCCCCATCAAGTTTACAATGCGCTGGTGGATTTTGAGTTTCAAATGTGGGTTTTTCATTAACATGCAGGAGTGCCCAGCCAAGACTAGGATGAAAAACTGAATGCATGTAAAGCCTTTTGCCTGAATTGACTTGATTGTCCAGGATACATATACTATCAGCTTGATATTCTAAAATCACAGGACTACTAAAATAATTTCCTGTTATATATGAAATTGTTTCTAGTTGCCCAAACAAATAAGATACAAAAGGAAATTGTCTTATAGACTACAATGAAAATTGGAGGTTATAGCAATGATATTTGTGCTGAACATGTACAAAATTATCCCACAACGGAGGAGAAAAATGGCGGCAACCATGCCTTTAACTTTTTTGGGTAACTCGTAGATTTAGGAGGCACATCTTCCACTTTACGCAGAGAAGGCATTAGAAGCTAAACTGATTGAAATTATTGGAATAACAGCAGAAGAAAGGATGATGACGTTCACTTTTCTCCTCGAGCAAAACAATCATCAACATGAAGAACTTATTTTGCCTATTTGGGCTCCCAGAAGATGATTTCACCTTGCTCGCCGCAAAGACCAAGATCCTTGAGCCTCCTTTCTTGATAGTATTCTAACTCATCCAGTTCCCTCTCTCTCTCCTTGAAAATCGCATCTATGTACTGCAGCACCTTCTTCTCCCCTTCTCTTACGCCTATAGCAATCTGAAGCCTTGGATCCAGTTTTGTTTCTTTTAACTTCTCATCCTGCAATCCACATTCACAGATAATTAAAATTGTAGGGGCAAAAGATACTGGAATGTATACACACAAGACAAATTGAGCTAATGGTTTTTCTGCATGTACGCCATTATTTTACTTGACAGGGAGATCCTAAGAGATTTGAAGAAATTAATTTTTGGTTGTAATGTATATGGAGGTAACAAAGTTTACCTCTTCAATGGCGGTGTGATATCCAGAAAGAGCAGATTTGCAGGCATCTTGTATCGCTCGACATATGAACTCCTCGTTAGCGCGGCTTACAGGCAATTCAAGATGGCCCCAAATGGAGTTTCTGAAAATAGTTTCCAAGAGGAAAGCATCAGTGCCTCCAAGTGCTACCAGCCGCAGATAAGGAATCATTGCTTGCGGAACTGGAGCATCCAGAAAGATGTCGAAATATGCAGTCTCACCCCACCCATTTGACTCGGCAATGTCCAGCTTGTCCCCAAAAAATGGGTCTGACTCGGATATTCCAAGTGTGAGCGTGTATGCATTGCGGCTTTCCAAGGAATCTACGAATCCATAATCCAAAGCCAACTCTGCGTTGCTTTTGTTTATATCATATTGGATTAGGACCTGTTGGAAAAATCCTCCAATTATCACATGAACACAACCAGTAAGAACATATCACCTTTATATAGGCCAAGGGTATTTCTTTTATAAGTTCTGGATTTCTTGGAGTCAACCAAGCAGTGTTTCTCAGGTGGCTCATTGCAAGTGGTAATTTGTAAAACACCTTCATTTGGGAACATATCAATTCATAGAGTCATAGATACCCAAAGTAAGTTGGAAAGTTATTGATTTGCACAACAAAAACTTGTAGTTTTCTATTTCAATGAGATATCCTAACTTGTAGATCATGATTCATCCATAATGAATGTTGTCCACTTTTAAGAAAGAAGGTGCATTTTGAGCAAGACGTTATGGTCATGGACTAGACTCCAATAAGAAACAAAAGAACCAGAACTCTCACCTGCTCCCCAGCCTTCACAGGAATAGGGCTTCGTAGAGAAAACAAAGTATCCCAAGAAAAAAGACCTGCTGCTCCTTTAATCTCCCAGGCATGTTCTTCTGTGGTTATTTTCGAACTGTGGTTGATCTGATCCACAAATTGGGTTCAAAGAAAGCTAAATTTCTAACTCAAGCAAATGAAACTCATTTGAAAGAACCCATCCAGATGTTATTGGAAAAACAAAACTTACCAAGTCTGCCATGGGGATCAACACAAGGTTTTGACCACGAAGGCGTGAGAATGCCCTTGATCTTAGTATCCCAAATGCCCAAAAGAAATCATCTAGGGTTATAGGAGAAGGGAAAAGTTGCTTATTAGGGAGTATGATTTCCGCTTCCACTTTTTGAAACTCACTTTCGACATACTCCTTCACTCCCTCTGTTGTGCTCAATAGCTGGGTTCCTGAAAACATCATTCGAATTAAATTCCAGCAACAGATTATTAAGGAACAAGCCATTCAGTAGAATATAATTTAGAATGCATGAAAACTATGTGATCATCCTGCTTTTTTCGGAGATTAATCATATATAACTATTAATCAAGTGGCTATAAATAAAATTTTTAACACTTTATACCATGCCAAAATCATGACTAAGACATCATCTATACAGGGGAAATAAAATTGTAAATGTAGAAAGGCGAACATGGTAGAAATTCTTAATTTGTAATGCTAATGTGTCTCAAGAGGCCCTGAGGCCAGTTTTCAGAAAAAAAAAAAAAAAAGAGATCGCAGGTTTGTTACAAATATGATGTATTGGAGATCAGCCTCGTTTCTCTAATACTACAGTCACAAGAGTTAGTTTACACCAAGAAATCGGTCTGCGTCAAACTAGTCACGGAGCATTATATTTATATAACATATGAGCTATAAGCACAGATGAAACGGACCATAGATAGTTTTGCTTTTCATTTTTGTTTTTTTGTTTGTTTTTGAAGCATAAAATTTTGAGAACTAGTTCACCACCAAATTAAACCTTAAAAGAACCTCTAAAGACTATCATACGGAGACGTATATGGTTGGAACATCATATTATAAGGGGGCTAAACTAACCTTGAAGTTCCGAAAGCTCCTCTTCTGACCTGCACTGAAACCATGAAAAAGATACTTATTAACCCCATCATTCCAGACCCATATCCCAAATTCTTAAACAAAACCCTTAAAGTAAAAAACCACTAAATATTAAAGCCAGATATAAAACCATTCAAACTAAGCTAAACCCACCAAAAAATAGTCGAATTGGTATACTCTGGAAGAATATCAAGGTAAATCCGCCATGGCGAGTCACCCCTAAACTTCTCTCTGACCAAAAACAGAGCAACCTGAATCCAAGGCTTCAACCCACTACACACGTTCCCAATCTCAGAGGCCGAAACAGAATCTGGGTTTATCCACAACCTCTTGGGGACCTCTAAAACGACCTCGTTTCGAGCAATGTCTCTCTGGGCAATCAGTCCTAGGCCTTCCGGTACAATTCCGGGCTTTGCAAGAGTCTTGGAGGAAACCACGCCATCTTCGCGGAGCCAATTCCAGAAGGTCTGGACCTCCGAAGGAAGTGATGGGTCACATTCCGGGGAGTTGAGAGAGGTCACGGTGAGAGGTTTCTTGTAGTGTAAAGAAGGCCTTTTCTGTACGGAATAGAGGAAATGTCCGAAGGTCGTCGTTGAAGGGAACAGGAAAGTTGAGGACGAAGAAGATAAGCTTGAGAGACTGACCATTTTCTCTCTATTCGCTCTCTCTCTCTCTCTTACCGTGAGAGTAATGTAACGGTAACGAACATCGACTATATGTGGGATTGGTAATTGTTCGTTGTGGATAGGCTTTGTCTGGGTCTGGGCTTGTTGCCTATGTATAGGCCATTATTGGGCCAAACTTTGGGCCTCTATTTGTAAACTTTTTAAATTTTTGTACTGATTTCATGCTCATCGTTTTAAAACATATGATTTTTGTAGCTATGTCAGCTGTTTTAGGTTTTTTTTTTTTTTAAAATATCCCTCATTTTATTCTCTCCTTTTTTCTCTATTTNTTTTTTCAAAAATATCCCTCATTTTATTCTCTCATTTTTTCTCTATTTATCTTTCTCTTTTGTTCTTTCTCTCATTTATATTTCTTTCATTCTCTCTTAGCATTCAGGTTGAAAAAATCTTTTAAAAAATGGACAAACAAATAAAAATGTCTTGAAGCAATAGGAAAATAAACAAATAAAAAATGATTTTGTAACCTATTTTAATTTTTTTTCTCTACTTTTGCAACTCCCTGTACTCTATTTTTTTCTTTTGCTCTCATCTCTTCTTCTCTATATGACTGATGAACAAAAAAAGTTAAAAAAAATTTATTTATATTTATCTTTTTTTTTTTTTATCAGGAAACAAGGATTGGGAAAAAAAAAAAAGTATGTGATCTCAATTTCAACAAAATTACAGTAACACTATTTTTATTTTTGTTGCAAAATTACTTCTTCATCCAAGTTTTTACTAATTTTCGTAATAATTTTTTTCATGTTTGTGTATTCACCCCTCATTAGGAAGGGGTGGGGGTGGTAAGACTGGGTTTCAAAGTTTTTCTTTGTCTTATACTCGGTCTCTCTTGGACCGAGGTTCTCTATCATATGGCAGGATAAATATTCTGTGTGAAAATTTAATTTTTTGCTCGTCCCAAGTTACAACACGCATATACCATGCCCCCTTGGTAGAGGCTCTGTCCCACTAAGATCGGGCCAGAATATGTCATCTTCAATTTCATATTTTTATGTTTCTTTCTAATTTTTATTTTTATATTTTTATTATCTTACTCATAAAATTTCCTTCTCTCTTAGATTATGTTAATTTTTCTGAGTTTTCTTATTCATTTTTCAAAAAATCCACATTTTCATTTTCTACAATCTTATTAATTAATTGTTTATTTTTCAATTTGCTACAAGACATTTCTATGTTTTTTCTATTTTTTAGGAGAGTTTGTTAATCTAGAAGTTCAGAGACAAGAAAAGAAAATAAATGAAAAAGAAAGAAAATAAATGAAAAAAAGGGACGAAAGAGAAAGATAAAGAAGGAAGGAGAGGGAAAGAAAGAGAAATATTTTTAAAAAGAAAAATTAAAGCAGCTGATGTAGTGGCTAAAAATTATATATTTTAAAATGATAGGCATATACCATTAAATTAGCTGCCACATAAACATTTTTACAAAAATTTCTAAACATTTTAACTTTTTGTTAAAATGATAGGCATATAACATTAAATTAGCTGCCACATTGACATTTCTACAAAAATTCCTAAACATTTTAGTTTTTTGGTCGAATAAAAAATGCTGCACGGGTAGAGATTAGTGGGTTTGGAGAGATAGAAAAGGTAGAGTTGCACTGATATACATTATGTTTATAATTCTACAAGATTGAGCTTCTGAACTAAGTAATGATGATCCTTAAATCTTTACTATCTTGGTCAGAATCCAAGCTTTTTAATTCGAAATAAAGCTATTTGAGTGGGAGACAATAAACTTTTCCACTATAGTCACCTCAATAAAATAGAAAAGAAGCAAAATTGATTTCTCTAATATCCTATGTTAATTAGTGATATTACATATTTTAGGACAAAAAGGGATATGCAAAGTTTTATTTGTTCATTATTCTCCTTTTTCTTTATTCTCATTATTTTTTTATAAATTAGAAAGAGATTTTAGTATCAGACCTTATCTAATATATATTTTAGAGATTATCACAGTAATTATTGTTATGAATCAATCTCAAAGGGACATGGACCGTTTGGTGGTTAAACTTACACTAGACCTTTCTATAATAATTTTCTTTGGCTGCAAATTTAGGAATAGGAAAAGTTTCTGTCGTGAATTGTTTTTATTTGAAAGCATCATAAAATTTTTAAAAAATGTTACTTGTCATAGATTCAAATATTATTAATTATGCAC